>LFZO01000002.1:0-223526 GCA_001578225.1 Pseudocercospora musae | reverse complement strand
AACTTAGCTTAGTTTTGGAAGGTTACTGAAAACTTGGAACAGATTCCGGCTCTATAAGGCTAATAACTTCCTTAAGTCCTTCCTAACTATATACTAACAAGTTAGGGTATTAGTAGTACTAAGTACTAAGTCTAAGGCTTATCTAAAGGTGCTTAAGACTTAGGCTTATCTATTCCCTTTACACTTCTAAGTATGCCTTACTAGGTTCTTTTATAGCTTATATGTATAGGGCTTCTTTGTACAATGTGTGTAGGTCTACCTCAAGTCTCCCTTTCCTATTTTGCCTCTTCCTTCTAGGACTAGACTTATAGGTCTAGGAATAACCTGTACTGCTTTAGTCTTTCTATCTTGTAGTTGCAAACCCGGGCTTATAACCTGTCGAGCTAAGGAGGGCCGATAGGTATAAATGGATTATAAGCTATAATAGAAGCTACAAGGAATAGTAGGGGCTAAAGTAGGAATAGCAAGTGTGTTGTTCTTTTCTATAGGTTAGAGCTTACCCTGAAAGGTGTTAGCTTGGATTAGTTATATGATTATTATTATGTGATCCAATCCGCTTGGCATCCCCTACTAGGTAACTAACTAGACTATATATTCTAACACTTTTTTACTTTTTTACTTCTCGGACCGCTAATTTTTAGAATTTAAATATAGTAGTAGTAAATTCTTGCATTGCTATACTATTCCAACTACTAGACAAGGATAGTAGTATATAGTTTACTATCTAAGTAATTACTATACTAATATATATACTAATATCTTAGAAAATTACTATTTTAGAAATACTAGCCAATGTTGCTAATTCGTTACTATCCGAGTAATTACTATGCCAATGTGTGCTATTTGAGTATTTACCCGCTTTCTAATAGTGTTGTCGTAAAACGAAGCTGCGTTGCATCTGCCAGGGCCGCCCGATGCTCCCTTAGACTATAGCGTGCCAAGGCAGTCTGTGCACGTGAGACTACTCCGGTACAGTATATGAGAATCGAGCAGGCTCGCCGGGGTCTGCTCTGCACAACGCACAATAATCCACGATGCACGATGCCCGATGCACGATGCCCGATGCACGATGCGGCTGGCAGTAGTGATAGCCTGATGGGGTGAACAAAAGACAAGCAAATCATGGCACGGACTGCGAGAAGGGAGTCTGCATGAAAAGCAGCCATCATCGGCTCATTTCATGTCATTCATGGATTGTCATCAATGTCCGCTCCAAATGACACGTGCGTGCTACACCGTCTCATCGACATCCGGACACCTGGAACAGCACCCTTTCATTCAACGCCGGCTCACGCACTTGCGAGAACAATGCCTGTTGCCCCTTCGACCGCCGCCCATACGCTTCCAGCCACTTGCTCGAGTGGCCAGTCATCAAACCCTGGGCCTCCCTATTCGCTGCATTGACCATCTCTACGAGCTCTTTCACATACTCCATCTCCGCGCCTCTGTCTTTTAGAGAATGCAAAGTCCGCCCTGCGCCTTTCCGGAACTTCCGCTGCTTGTACTCATTTCTCATTGTCCGAGTTGCTGGTAGCGGAACTCTTCCAGCAAACACTTGGGCAAGCGCCTGTCCAAATTCGTCAGAAAACGTTCTCGCAAAAGTGGCCACCGCGCAGTCTGCACCTTGTCTAGTGTACTACATACCATTGCCTGAAATTCGAACAAGGAGAATGTGGCCACGTGGTATGGCACTCCGATGAATGCCAATGTCGGATCTTGGATGTAGAAAATGTCCTTGTGCAGATTGTGCGTCACTTGTCCATTTGTGACCAGGACACATTCGTCCGCATCTTCTGGAGGCACGCCATCTGCATGATATTGTCGCATGAATGGTAACGAGACGTGATAGCCCGTCGCCATGATAATCCGGTGCATGCCACAAAGCTTCTGGCCTGATTGCACATCTATGACGCCACGTATACTACCGTCGCTGGCCAAGTCTGGCGAGACAGCGCCGAATTTATCTATACCGCCTACTCTGGCCCCGTTTTCAGGGAGCAAGTGAGATGGCAGATCGTACGGGCCACCTCGACTGGATTGAAATACAGCCTTTGCATGAGGGCCGAGATCTCGAGCAATGTCCATCGACGACACGCCTGCACCGATGATGAGGACATTCTGGTCTCGAAACTCATCCGGCCGGCGATACGATTTGGAATGCTGTATTCTTCCTGGAAACTTCTCCTTCCATTCGGCAAGCCCGGGCAAGTCAGGCACGTTGGGAGCGTGATAATGTCCAGACGCGATGACCACGGCATCGTAGTGCTGCACCGGCTGTTAGTCCATACCCAAAGATTGATTGGGCATCACAGACCTGAACGTCGCTATATAGCTCAGCGGAGTTTTTACTGAGCTTCGAAACAGCAAGCCGCCATTTGTCGCCATCCTTTCTTACTTGATCCACCCTAAGAAATTATCAATACACAGCTCACGGCATCAAAGTGACCTCGTGCCTACCTGGTATTGAAACTTATTAATTCGAGAAGTCCATGTTCTTTGGCGGTGTCCTGGATATAGTCCCCGAGCACATAGTGTGGAACGAATTCTTCAGTACCCGGTTTCCATTGCTGGCAGGACAATTCCATCTCAATCGTCGAAACATTGTTCTTCAAAGCGATATAGCAAGGTCCAGATGGAGCGAAATCGGCCAGCAAACTTTCAACATCCGCTTCCTCATCTGCCGCCTCTGCCTGCGGCGTTCCAATCGGGCTATCATGCCTCTTGAATATACGAGCCTCGTATCCTGGAGAGTCGCCAGTCGACGGTAATATGGAGGGATAAGCTGGTTCCTTGGGCTTTCGCTCATCATAAACCCTTCTTGGTCTTGATCAGTCTATGGCGGCCGGCCCATTCCCAAGCATTGGGAAGTAAGTCATACCAGACACCGCCGGCTCGAGAGCCTCTCTCATATACTGTTACATCCAGGCCAACATGCTTTAGATGTAGAGCTGCCGCGACACCACTAACTCCAGCTCCGACTACGGCCTGCACAGATCAACGAAAGGTTCTCAGATCACTTGAGGAGTGCTTCCACATACCACACGTCGAATGTTAAAATTAATCGAATCAGTCATGCTGCAGTCCTTGGAAGGTGGGCTCGGCATCTGGCAAGAGACAAAAGCTACACGAAGCTCTTCAAGAGCAGCACTGGGGCTAATACAACTACCACAACCAAGCCTAATAATGACCCTTGCGGCTTGCGGGTAAGATTTGATACGACTGCAATCCACTTTCGTTCATCTCTTTCGATTGTGTTGGGATGCGAGACGCTATGCTTACGAACACCAAAATGGCGTTTGATCACGCAATAAAGCTACCTCGGAGCACGTTTCGGGATGTCGCCATTCTACATCATAGAGGACTGCAAGCCATCTCCGGCATTCATTTGTGGCATTGACAATGACAGAATTGATATAGTTCACCGGCTGAAAAGGTTATAGGTTTGCGGGTCAAGATAAGTTGATCCAAGCTAATTTCTATTGCTTCATTCACCCTTGTCTAGATGACAAAGTTGGAACGACAAGGCCATCTCCACCCCGAATTATCAAAGTGCACTCCAAAGACACTGATCTAACGTGCTAGATGACGAAGCCTTCGCAGTAACAGCTCTATCTTGCGATGCCCTGCTAAGGTTTGAGTTGAATCACATGAGGCTGCACCTTCTCAACTTCTTCGGCAGAAGACTCCGCATCGTTGTTGCCGGTAGCTGCATCTTTTCTGCTACAGTTATGTTTTACTAGCGTCGAGAAGCATTCATTCACCTTCTAGGCTCTCCTCTACGCAACAACCTCGCCACCACGGCAGTAGCCATGGTACCTTGAAGCGGTGACTTACTGCCACACAACCAAGGGCAGCCAAGCCTGGAAAACACACGCCATTTCATTCATGAAAGCAGTCACAATCGCTCTTTCCTCATCATCATCTGAGCATATCTTGTGAGCCAGCCATGCCCAAGTGGCCATACCCGGATCACGCCAAAACGCATACCGCCCATTTCCAGGTGATGTTAATGTGCCATGCTGCGAAAAGGACTTAGCAAAATATGGTCATCGAGCCCCCAATGAGAAATGCTGGCCATCTTGCGCCCTGGAACAAGGAGACTGAAGTCCAGGCGTAGATCAGCGTTGTGACGATTTGGATTGCGTAGGTTGTTGTTTACGAATGAAATTTTAGCACGTATGAGGTATTCTACTCTGTAAGTACCAGCTCACTGTCCAGAGACGAATGCATCATGGATGTTAGTCTGGTCCAAATTTTCGATAAAATAGCCCAGCGCAGCAAAGGTCAATATTGCCACATCAAGCTTGAAGAGGAAGTTTCGCTCTTGAGAGCTCTGCCGCCTTCGCTTGACCTATTTCTGAATCAATTCATTGGAGTGTACTTCGGATTCATCCTTTGCGGTGGACGGGGGCCATTGTTCGGTGGAGGTCCAACGCTGAGCAGAAGGAGATGACGCACCCTGTCCTGGATGTGCCGCTCTTCGGACTCGAATTGCCTCATCCAAATGTCCACGCAGTTCCAGGCACATCTGGCGGGAAAATGGGTACAATGCATCCCGAAGTGGACCTGAAAGGATGTTCTGAGGCTGCAGCACACCTGCTAGCGACTGACGTGCTTTACCTTGCCAAGCACGCTCATGTTAAGAAAGCGGAGGGTCTCGCATGCTCTCGTGCAGACCAAGCTATCGTGACCAGTGCCACAGTCTTGACACTGCTTCGGCGGAGGAGCTGTTTGAGAGTGACGACTGACCGAGCTGCTGTGACCACGTTTCCTCTGAAGCATAGTATAGAGCTACAGTATGTGTGTTCCGATCATGGGCAAAAACTTCTTGCTGTACATGTTGTGATCAAGACATCAAAATGGTGGACGTGTCCTCTCCTGATGTACAGTATCCTGGTCAAAGCTCGTGTCAACTTTCAAGCCCCAAAACGGTTGTCCACGTGACTCTGCGCGAACCTCAAAAATCACCTACTCCTTACAACGCGCTTGATGTTCACGGCATCGGAGTCGATCTATGCAATACAAAAGACGACAAACGCGTCGCCAGTCACTGACGTGTCGTGGCGATGGGTAAAGACAAGGGCAAAGCACATCTACACGCAAGAGTTGCCTATCTCCAGAAAGCTACTTCATACTTGGCATCACAGCAAATACAACGAGAAGGTCCTAATGACACTGAGCGTGAGTTGAAGCCATCTGGAACACATCGCCATGCCGACACTGAGATCGATTTCGCCACTCCCGCTCGGGCCGAAGACCACAGCAAGACCCCCGATCCGCGGCATTCTGTCGAACATAATGCTGAAGCCACCGACGCCGACGCTCACCAAGCGCCTGTTAGTGGTCTTGCGTACCATATCTCTTCACAGACCCGTCTGGTGGCTCTCAAGTCGCAAATCCGTCTAAGCTCCGATTTCAAACACTCGAGCTGCAAAGTATGCAATGCAGTGCTTGTTGATGAGCATACCTGCAAGAGAGCCATTCACAATGCGTCTCGCGGAGGTCAGAAAACGCACGCCAATGTGTTAGTCGTGGAATGCATTGCATGCGGCACCGAGAAACGGTATCCAGTTGGCGCAAAGCGGCAGCAACGAAAGAAGCTTCGGGCAACCGTAGCGGACGTCAAGTCGACACGTTCCACTCGGCCCGATGCTTAGCTTTTTCTGCCTACGATGTTGTGCAGTGTGGGATGCGCACCATAGGCAAATGCCATCCCGAGATCCAGGCAGGATGTCGAGATACTGCTTCCGCTAAAAGCACGTCGGCCAAATCCAATTTCGCGACCTGTCTGGCTGTGCTCTCTGAGCAGAAGTGGCCAAGCTAGAACTCTGAACAACTACATGCTTCACAATGCATGGCGAGTCATTGTTTGAGGGCCGCGCCTGTTGGGACCACAATGGTCGGCATACTGCTGCAAGTGGACGAAAGTCTACTCTAAAGGACGCATGAGAGCACATCATCATATGCAATCGGGTGGCCTCGCGAGCACGGGTTCCTATGCCATGCGCGGCACGTCCATGTACCACATCGGAAGCTGAAGCGAACGACTTGTACTCCTGGGAGCGCATAATGAGTAGCTTGAGCTGCCTGCACCCTGGCGACTTTTCGACAACAACGCCTGTGATGGAAACCGAACCCTGACACCAGATTGGCTTGTTCGAACGACTCCACGCATCTGCGCCGAATCTAGCATCACATGAGACTTCATAAAGTGGACTGTTCTCCAAAATAAAGTTTGCCCACTCATGCTTCAGGTGTTACGCCAATACCGGGCTACGACCTCTGGATGGGCTTTCCCCTCTGTCAAGCTATCTCCTGATATGTTTTCTCATGACAGTCTCGGCCACATGTATCCTGCAGACAGGATTCAAATCGGAGCGTACTCAAACGATTCGCGCCACATCCAACCTCACAAATCGGAGTTCTTCCCGTTGTAACCATCTGCATATGCCGCCACAGCCATAGCCACGCTGGAGGCCGCAAATGAGAGCATGCTGCGAGGCCGTCGGCTGCGCTTTTCGTTCTGTTCTCAAGCATCATCCACAGCATCATCCACTGATCAATGGACGCTCTCAGTGGGCAGATAGGCGAGGATCCTGAAGCTATACACTCCTGGCTGCATTGCACGAGCTGTCACGACGATCTAGATGAGGTTGATGAGGACCCACGACGATCTTGCAGGAGATTCGACGCGTGGCGGTGCCCTCCACGAGCTGTGCTTTGAGACCTGGCCTGTTGAGTTGCAGCGTGACGGCGCTCGACCATGCTGCGCGGTGCTTGTGGCATTGAGTGGTTGAGCCTGGCTTCAATGCTTCGGAGGGTAGTGTTCATGACATCAATGTCGTCGTTCAGGCTTGCCAGTGTCGTGTTATACCGCTCAGCAAGCTGAAGCATCTTCTCCATCGTATCATCCTTCCTGGTTGTCAGGTCAGCTTAGACCAGGACACTCGAAGCATGTAGCTGTTCATCTCAAGACCTACTTCGTCGGAGGAACATCACGGTACTTGCAGCTCGTGCCCTGCTCTGAGCACGGCTGGCAGGGCTCGCCGCCATCGCACTTTTGCTTGCGCTTACGACACTCTTCACATGCCTGCGAGTCATCAGCCTAGCTCGAAAAGAAACGATAGAAGCGTACTGTTCTGGTCCGCTTGATTCTCCTTGCACGATCCGAGTCTGAATCAGACGGTGGTCGTTGAGGGTGCCGTGCTCTCTCTGCTGGTCTGGATGCGCTTGCCGGCGCTCTTGGGACTTGAAACACGGCCGGGCTGGTATTGGAAGGCTCATACTGCTGGGGCATGCACATCACGGCTTGGCCATTGCCCGCTTCGGGTGCAGCGTAAGTCGCGATTCCTGGAGCATGCCCATACGCAGCATTTGGCAGAATTGATGCATACGGAGTTGCGGGCTCTTCGTATTGCCAGTCCGGATCCAGAAACCCTTCATACGTGAAAGAGCCCATATTCGCGGCTATAGTTCCAGGAGACCTCACTAGGTCCCAAGAATTGAATAAAGTTCGAGATCCGACCTAGCACGACCATTGAAGAGAGACGGTGAGGCCGGAAAGGTAGGATTCGACAATCAGGGCAGCGTGAAGGGTCCGCCTGAGACCTTAAGATGCATCGACCAGGACCTTGAGCGGCTTCCGCGGCAAGGCAGTGTACTCTCCCATGAGTGGTCTCAAGTCAGAGGATGCACAGTAGTTGGCACAAGGCGCAAGCTGGCCGAACCTCATTTCGACGATAACTAGCCAAATGCGTTCAGTGCTATTGCTAGCCGGGAGCACCCATGGCGGGCATTCGTGTCGCGCATAGCTGACCTCAACCCGCAGAATGGAATAGCAGCAAGCATGTCTGATGCGCGGAACAAATCGCGCCCTACTAGATCCAAGAGGGCAAACCTCCGCCAACGGTGTATACAGTCTACGGCACGGATTCCACTCTGGTGGTGCAGAGAAGGCAAGATACCCAGCACGCAGAAGATCAGCCTCGTGACATTGCCGAACCTGGTCTAGAACTTCGAATTCAGGCTGTTGGGAGTGGTGGCGGGCCATAAGCCCCATGTGCTGCAGTCGTGGTAACACCCGAGACCCGGGTTGAGGCAAAAGGCCGCGAGGAGGGCGGGTATCTGGTTGGACATCCTCACAGATCAGAGCACTGGCTCGCACGCTCTGCCAAGCTCGTCCACCATATGAACCAAGCCAGGTCCATCAAGCGCCAATGCACTTCCTTCCACTCCGCATCACCACAGGTGCAGCCGGGGTCATGCAGATAAAGTACAGCTCAGCGCATCGCAAGCATGCAGCACCGTCTCGGAGCCAATGCATGCAATCAGAGCATAGATCCAACGTGGCTCGCCAGGAGTACAAGTGAACTATGGTCTGTGGCGTTCTGCTTTGAGCTAGCTGCTCCAACCAGACTTCCGGCCTATCGCTCCGTCCAATGCGCAGGACGGACAGACCCACAGCCAGTAGCCAGTAGCCCGTAGTCCCATGATGACTGTCAATCCATCTCTCGAAGAGTTCCTCAGGCAAGTCGCGTGCGCCTGACACAACAGCCCTGACAGCGTTACGCTGCATTGACAGATCTTCCACCCGCGCAACGCTGTTACGCATAAAGCGTGCTTTCGAAGTTCGGTTGGGCGAGAGGGACGCTGATCGGCATTTGTCCGCAGGAGACTCCTCAATCGTTGCAGCCTCGTGTAACTGCCCTTTGACGAGGGCATCCTGCCGACTCTATCCGAGTGGCAGTGGAGTCTGCTTTCACACTACCTTATATACTGCATTTGTACATGCCGCCTCCGCCGACTTCTGTCACGATGCTGTGGAGCACGACCAATTATTCCTCGTACGTCTACAGACCGGTTCACTCGCGTATCTCTTGGACGATCTGCGGTGATCTGTGCTTCATGCACAACTTCATGAGTTTGCGGCCTCGTGGAGATCTCTCCGTGAGGATCCGTTATTGAACTCCGCTTGATGTGTGCTACCATATGCAATTTCGACAAGCTGGCTGCCTTTGAGCATGCGTACGATCGACAATCCTGCCACTCAAGCTGAGACGATCATTTCACTCTTCAAGTCCAAGTGAAGAAATGTTCCACTTTCAGGCAGTTCCCACACTTCTGTTCCGATAGCAGCTCAGTAATCTAGATAATCCTGAGCGATCTTCGGCTTTGCGAGTGATGAATCATCGTGAGGCGGTGTGATAGACCTGTAATTTGTGACATCGGCACTGCAGAAAATCGCTGCACAACACAACTGCTTCAAGGGGAAGTGGCATGGATATTATGCTGCACACATTCGAAACTGTGCGGCACTTTTCAGTGCTCGGTACCGCTTCAAGCTGATCTGACATCTCCGCGGACATGCTCGCTCTGAATTCGGGAGACGATCGAACGACGGACATCTGGCGCTTCAGAGGAAACTGATGGCCTGCCAAAACTTGGTCTGCGCCGTAGTGTATCCACTTTACTCGTCCAGGAGTCTCGGAAAAATCACTCGACAATGCTCTACTGCAGTGAAGATTTCCAAGCATCTACCACAAGACGTGAGCACGATCGTAAGTTACTTCCTTCTGCAACTCGTTTCTGAGTGCATTGAGCTCCAATCGCATGGGATGACCTCGCGAATAAAGCGAGAAGTTAGCAGCTCTCCAGCGACTCAGCCCGCGACGCTTGCAGCTCTTGCAAACAGGTCACTGCCGACTCCTTTTGCAGTGAGCTTGAAATACAATTCATGGGCATCACCGACATGCCGCTGCAGGGACCGGTGCTGTTGCCGGTCCCTAGCGCCCTTCAACACGGGACGTCAGAGATATCAAAAGCTGATGCAGTTGCTCCCGAATGCCACCACTGTCCGCAAGCTCATCGTCGTCTCGGTGGAGGTAGCGCCGAGCAGGGTTCAAACTTCCACAAGAGAGGGGATTGTGCCCAGCCTAGTCGATGGAATGCTGCTGGGACAATATCGATCATGCGCTTCACACGGCTCGGCTCAAAATGCATCGGCGGTTTCTTAGAGTCCAGCATGTGATGCTACGATGTGCCACTCGATGAAGCAAATGCATCAGACCAATAACCGCGCGTGTGTTGACGCTTCCCTTCTTTGGCCTTGGACATACCGCTTGGTTCAAGCAAAGCATCGAGTACGTGCTATTCAACGTTCTGCCAAGGCACACAACCACGAGATTAGGTAAGCAGCTCGACGAGGTCCGATCTCGCGTTCGGCCTCAGCAACATTGAAGTCACACCGTAATCCTGTTGGCGATTTAGATGAAATACAGTCTTTTGCAGCAGACTGAGAGGCTTGACGAGAATCGAACAGTATCGCTCCGAGTGTATTGATGCGAACGAAAGGCTTCCATTCCACAGGTCACTTGCGGCCACGTTCCAAATGTGCATGCTGAAGCAATAAGCCTTACTTGTCAAACGGCCGCTCGCCGTCGACGTGGTGGAAACTGGTGGTATTATTCACGTGCCGCTCATCGCACATGATGGCTCCCAACTGCGAGTCTGTGCCTGCAGTATGGATGCGTGGTGGCACTAGCAAAGCTCTATTCTTCCACGAGAAGCATGTGCCACCGCCAGGGCCAAGCCGAGACCGCTTCTTAATGCGCATAATGGGCTCCCCGGATCCAATGCAGATTGATGGCATGGGAGGAACGTATCCCGTCACAAGCAAGATCGCCATCATCAGACCCTCTGAGCGAGAAGATGCCGATGTAGATTTCATCTTCGTCCAGGTATCTGTCAACGAAAATTTCGTAGACTATGATGCCGGCTGTGGGAACATTTCTTCTGGCGTTGGACCTTTTGCCATCAATGAAGGACTCGTGAAGACCAAAAGGATAGGTCAAGCTGCTAGTGGCTACATCACCCAAGAAGTACGCATCCACCAGCCGTTATCCACCAATAAAATCCTGGTTGCCCATGTTCCTATCAATCCCAACACCGGGAAATTCGTAGAAAAGGGCGAGCACAGGATTGCAGGATGTCCAGGGAGCGGCTCGCCCATACTAATGGACTACCGGTACACGAGCGGAGGAGTTGATCGGGGTCTCCTACCCACTGGTCGACCTATTGACAACATGGACCTCGACGGACGGACGATACAATACACCATATGCGACGCAGCCCACATCATCGCCTTCGCCTACGCATCCGATTTCGCGCTGAAGGGGGACGAGCACCCCAAAGTCATCAATGAGAATCAGAAGATCCTTGCGAAGATCCGCAAATTCAGAGGCCAAGCTGCTTTCCGAGTTGGAATGTGTAGCGATGCATCGACGGCAGACGGGGGATCGTCGGATTCAGAGGCACACATTCAGTCGAGGTTGTTTTTGGATAATGCCTGTCATTCGGCGATGGCTGGGGCTGGTGCGACTTGTACCGCAGCTGCGAGTCGGATTCGCGGCTCACTGGTCGCAGAAAATATGAGACCGGAAGCGTTGCAAGAAGGCGTGTTCAATGTGCAACATGCGAGTGGCATTGTGCCTATTACTATCAGCACTGGTCCTGCAGATGAGAAGGGCTTGCCCACGTTCGAAACTCTGTCGTTTGTGAGAACAGCGAGGTATCTAATGAAGGGCGAGCTCTTCGTCCCTGACGACCTCGATGTCTCTTTCTAGCGTATTGATCATCACATCTATGTCGGTAGAGACTCATATCATCGCTGCATGCTTGTTCACTTGTGAGAAGTGTCAACCACTGTTCAAAGCCATCCGAGAGCTCCAACTCGGAAATATCATGAGCTCCGTCGATCATCTATTATAGCTTTGCCCTTTCTCGCAATGCCATTCTCCGTTTCTCAGAATCGTCGCAAGGCAACATGAAACAAGGGACGGCAGCCTGCTGGTCAAGGTAATTGTACGGCGGCGCATTCGGATCAAGCTTTGTAGAAGGTATGTCGCCTTCGCTCGTCCCAAAGTCGAACAGCATGTCCGGATGTTGCGTATTGCCCCAAGCAGAAATCCTGGTGACCTGTGGTGTGGCGCCAAAGAGAGCTTTGCGTTGAGACATCAAGAAAGCTCCGCCTCGGCCATTTGGCATTTGGACATCCTAGCAAGGCCAGTCCCTCATTAGAGTCCGGTGTGAAACTGCTTCCCGGATACGGACCCAGATCTTTGTTCGCGGGAGGCTCGAGGCCGACGTTTATTCTGAGTACGTCCCTGGTTTCGTCGTTGTTGACGTGAAGTCTGAGGATATAATGGAGAGGCTTGCTGGCTCCACAGACTTCTTTCCAGGTCATGCATGAGAGAGACGCTGTAAGCGTCACGCGACATGAGGACTTGGCGAGGCTGACACCATGCGTACAGAAGTGGCTCTTGTCTTGGGTATGAGGGCGTGGATGGAGGATGGAGGATGGAGGGTAACTATCCGGGAAAGCGCGACCCATCCACCGGAGCCAGGTCCTTTCCCAGGCCGAGCTCCTTCCTAGGCCACTTCTGCATATGATGAGGGGAAGGTGTGATCGGGGACACGATACTGTTAGAAGGTGGCTGGCAGAGGGTGGTGGCTGGAGTACCGTAGAGCGATGCCTGATGGCTAAATCAGACACTGCGTCACCATGCGGTAACACAGATCGCATGATTCGCATCGCTGCACCGCTCATCGAGGCCGCCCTCACCCCTCCCGTCGTGGTTCGAGGCATAACAATGCATGCATGCAGTGCTCTTCTTGCTGCCATGTACGGTAGTATCTCATGTACTGATGTATCCCCTCCCCTTTACCCTGCTATACAGGCACTGCGCATGCCCGCCCGTCTGTGCTTGCCTTGCGAGCTCTCCCCACAAACTAGGTAGCTCATTTGTTTGTTTGGAAACTGCCAGGGCGGCGGCATCACCGCATCGCCGCATCACCGCATCACAGCATCCACCCGCGCTATCGTAGAGATCATCATCATCATCATCATCATGACCCGGCTGGCGCTGGCCGTACGCAGCGGCAGCGGCAGCGGCAGCGGCAGCGATCATGTCGTGACGCTCGATGGCGGAAGCATGGAAGCGAGCAAGCGGACGTGGGACGGACCTGCTCAGTGCCCAGTGCTCACTGCTCACACTGCTCACTGCTCAGGATCGTGAGACTTTGGTGCATGTCCATCCGGGCAACGCCTGCCACCGTCTCCAGCTGTCATTGGCCCAGAACCTGTGCGACGTGACCATGCTTTACCCCACTTGCTTTGAAGCCTACACTTGAGCAGGTAACTACCACTCTGCTCTCTTCTCTCCTTCTTCTACCTACTACACCACCACCACCACCACCCACTCCTCGCACTCACTCCTGTACATACCGAGCACTCACTCCAACTAACATCACAAGAGACGCCCATCATGATCGTCGACCCTGTTCAGGCCTTTGCGAAGCCGTCGAGCTCAGTCGCTCCGGGTGAGCACAATGTGATGACGACAGCACTTCAGAAACCTGTACTGACACCTCGCCAGTTCCCACCGTCGTCCCAAGCCTTCCAGAGTACCAAGATGCATCTGAGACTGGTACGAGGACCCTCTGGTGAGTCCCTGCCCCCGATGACATGCGAGAGCACGCTATTCTGCTCGTCTCCACACGACGAAGAGCTGCGATCTCTTGTCGAATAGCTTCACGAGTGAGGAACTGCTGTTGACTGGACACAGGGTCGTATTCGTCGTCATGCTCGTTGCCACCATCGTCTTCACTGGCATGGCATGGAGCGTCCCAATGGTGAGCTGCTCCAACCCATCCGAGCATGTCGCTCCTGGAAGACTAACAACAGCTGCATCCAGAGCAAGCGTCTCTATCACGTCATCACCGCCTCCATCACCACCATTGCTGCTCTGTCTTACTTCTCCATGGCTACTGGACACGGCGTGAGCTACCACCACGTCTCCGTCCGCGAGTCTCACAAGCACGTCCCAGACACCGAGCACGACCTTTACCGCCAGGTCTACTGGGCCCGCTACGTCGACTGGGCTCTCACCACTCCACTCCTTCTCCTCGACCTGGCTCTTCTCGCCGGCCTGAACGGTGGCACCATCCTCATCACCATCTTTGCCGATGTCATCATGGTCTTGACCGGTCTCTTTGCTGCTTTCGGCTCGGAGGGCACTCCACAGAAGTGGGGCTGGTACGCCATTGCTTGCGCCGCCTACCTCGTTGTCATCTGGCAATTGTTGGTTCACGGACGCGCATCTGCTAGCGCCAAGGGGGGCAAGGTCGGCAACTTCTTCGCTGCCATCGGTGGCTTCACTCTGATCATCTGGACTGTCTACCCAATGTAAGCTTCGATCAAGCGTTACTCCGCTCATAGAGCTCGAAACTGATGATTCTCTAGCGTCTGGGGCATTGCTGATGGCAGCCGCAACATGAACGTTGACGAGGAGATCATTGCCTACGCTGTCCTCGACATCTTGGCCAAGCCAGTCTTCGGTGCCTGGTTGCTCTTCACCCACGTCAGCATGCCAGAGACCAACGTTGACGTTGGCGGATTCTGGTCCCAGGGACTGTCCGGCGAAGGCCGCATCCGTGTTGGTGACGATGATGAGGGTGCTTAGATCAGTCCTCCTCAACGCCTCTGAGATGAACTCCGGCACACGAAGCATCTTGTGAGAATGAAGTCAAGACCAGCAGCAAGAGGGAGAGAGAGCCGGAGGAATTCACAACAGCACCTTGAGCAACCAAAAAGGTAACGAAACTCGAACGTCCAACACGAGCACGAATCGGAATGACAGGCATTTTATCGGATTTCGGGCGATACCATTCAGGCGAAAGTCACTCACATGCTCTTTCACGAGCATTTGTATTCTAGTGTTAATGATAATGGCGAACGAACGGCGTGGAACGGCGGCGTACTCTTTTCTCTGCACATCTCACATCTCTTTCCTTTCGATTGCCAGAGGCTTGTCTCTCGATCGCCCACCAAAGTCATGCGTTACTTCTCCTCTTTGTAACCTTGTCGATTATTGCTGCATGCGGTCATCCCCTGGCCAACGTGACAAGCCCGGCCCCGCAATAATGAGCTCAGGCATGAGAGAGTTGTACAAGCGTATCGTATCCAAGAGCTGTCTGTTCAAGGGTCTGAGCTATTGCTGGTGCTTCACGTGTTCGTGGAAACAATCGCAAGACAGAGGAGAAACAAGATTCGAACTTGAAACCGCCGTGCTGTTGGGATCCCAAACACGATTCCTCGCTCTGACGTCGTGGCTTGGACGTTGCACGTTTGGGCGGCGAGGCGCAGGTGGCCAGTGAGGAGCAAGTCGCACGTTTCTGGTTTCTCAGGAGACAAGCACGACCAAACACGCAAACACACTGGAAACAAGCAATTGCTCTCTACTCTCGCGAGCACGAACATGGCATCCAACCCATCTGAAGCTGGTGTTGAAATCACCTCCCCAAGTATGCTGGAGAGAAGAAACAGTTTGGAGAAGCATCTGCAGCACCGTCCAGATGAGCAGGATTTGAAGGTATCCTTGGGGAAGATTGCGCGCGAATGAGCACGGTGGTTGACGAAGAACAGGACAGACATATTCTGCTCGACACGACCGCGGCACCGGCGTTGCAGGCGAGACAGCAAGAGTTGGAGAGGCAGAGAATCACAGATAATCTCAAGAAGGTAAGTGGTGGGCATGGCTGCGACTCTGAGGCATAGTGTTGGCTGGCTTGCGGCTGCTCCGAAGTGGGCCACATGATGCAGGCGTGAAAGCGCTGCAGTCGAGCACTACCTTCCGCGACCGGAAGACTCCTGCTGGACAGGACAGGCAAGGTATATTTGGCGTGCATCGTGGCCGTGAAGCGTATGGAAGCCTCTTCAAGCATTGCAATCGCAACATGATATGCATGAACAGGCATGAGCTGCGACTGGTGCTTCGGAGAGGGTGTGCGTCATGACGCGCATGCGAAGAGGATGAGGCTTAGCAGCAGGCAGGTGGTAGAGGGAGAGCTTCGTCGAACTCCCGAGCGTCCGACGGTCAGCCAGGGCATGGTCACGATTGCTGACAATGAAGCAGGGTCTCAGCCATCGGTCGGACAAAGAGACACTCATCGCAAAGAACATCCTTCCGGAGTCGAGCGCAGCTCCTGCTATCCAGGCTCAGCAGAAGGAATTGGAGCATCATATGCGTGCAGACAGCTTGGAAAAGGCGCTCAAGGAGCGTCCCACGCAGGAACAGCTCGTCAAAGACGGCATCCTCAAAGGTCAGTGTGTTCAATGTTGTGCACGAACGATGTTTGGCGTACTGAATATCATGATCAGATGAGAACATGGTGTCTGGGGCGCGTAATCGGCCCGGCGACTTGTGAAGGGAAGTGGATTTTGTGCAGGACTAGCGATGATGAGTGTTGATCGTTCATGATGATTGCCCTGGTCCTGCGAGGGAGGCCTCATGATCAAGAGGGATTCGCAGACGTGGCGAGTGGGATTGCGTAGCATGCGAGGTGGATAGTGCTATTGAAACCTGTAGATCAGTAACACGTGCAGCTCCAGCCTTGCCTGCTGCTTTCCCGCACGGCCTTACTTGTCGTCGCTGGCTGCTGGCATTGTCAAGTGTGGAAGGCGGAGGCAAGGTAGCAGAAGGAGCAGGATTTTCCAGACACACACTGTGAGCACTGAGAGGGAAAATGTGCGCAGGCGTGCATCTAGCTGGAGTAAGTGAGAAGGGCTTCTCCCCTCTCCCCTCCCTCAGTGTCTGCAAATAGCAACGGAACTTCGGAAGCTACGCGCTAGAGCTAAGCGCTCTTCTCATGCACGCTTGTGCGTCTCAGGGCACGCAGTGGGAATCAATCAGATATTGCTGTGGAATTACATGTGTCGCTGAGATTGTCATCGAGTCGTTCACGTCCCAAACTAGTAACAATTCACAACAACTACTCCTCACGCTGTGCATAATGCATTATTATTGTGCGCGCGCAAATCATGGCCAGGAATGCATGCATCCATGCGGGAGCACAGGCCAGCTGCCAAGGGTTGTTTCAGAGTGCAGCCAAAAATACTTTCGGTCGTTCTGTTGTCTCGGCGGCGGCGGCGGCGGCGAAGCGAGCACCTTTCCGCTTTCGCTTGCACTTGGACGTGTTGGACTACTCGCTGAGAGACAAGACAAGCCACCTTTTCGAGGCCACGCGCGCGCCCTCGCCCTCGCCTTCACCCTCACCCTCACCCTCACCACTGCACGCCCTCATATCCCACCCGCAACTGTGTGCATCTGACGACGGCGACGACGACGACGTGCCTGGATTGCAGCACAGCTACACCTTCTCGCGAGAAGCGCCCGCCCGCCCGCTGCACCAACGAACCCGGCTCTGCCACCGCTGCTTTCTTTGTTTCCACACCCACGAGAGGCGCATTCGGCCGTCTGCAAGAGACTTGATCGACACGCACACACACACACACACACCTGTTGAGGAATCTATCCCGCCTACAGTATTGCCCGTGCCCTGCGACCAGAAGCTAGCGCTTGGTCACTTACCACGCTGCCTCCAACACAGCCATCTCTTCGAGTAACGACGCCGAATACACGACACGCTCACACGACGAGCAGCAGGTCTCTGCATCATCATCCTCGTCGCCGCGCATCGTATATTGCTGGCAGCAGCCACCCAGAGCCGCCGACTCTTCATTCGGCGCGAGTGAGCGAGGAATACCTTTTCACCGTAAGTCTTGCAACAAACCTTGCGCCCTGCCACGGCCATCGGTGCATGGAAATGCTCATCAGCAGCCACACCGAACATCTTGCTCTCGCCTCATATGCGCTCCCCTACTCTCTATATCACCAGCGACCCAAATGCTGGTGGCCGTGAGTGTTGCAATGCTAATTGGTGAGCCCTAGCCGAGCGCCTACACGCCAAACTTAGCTCTCTAGCCCCCCATTGGCCCAGCCCTCGAGCCGCCTTCTGGAAAGCTGCAAGCCGGTGATCGACTTCTCAGCGGGCCTCACATTCGTCTATCCTTCTTGTTGCCCGGCTTATTCGCAGCGTCTAATCTGCAGGCCTCACGCCCATTCACTTTTCATCAATTGCCTCTTTCTCCCCGCACGAGAGAGCATGTGGTGAATGGTCTGCTAAGAAAAGCATCCCACCCTGCCCTGCCCTCGCTCGAGGATCATTACACACTCTCTACCCCCATCCATTATTCTCGACGCCAAAAGCGCGACGCCGTTCCCTGTGTAGCGTTTGGCGCCGTCGAGATCTGGTATCTCACCAGTAACAGCCCTTCCTGGAGAAGGCATTACGGTGCGTGTTCAATGATTGCGCAACACACCCAACCACTCACACCTTTGTACCTGCCGCCACTGCATCTTCGGTGCATGTGTCTTGCGCTCACATGTACAATGATTGGCAAGCGCCATGGCTCTTTGACGCAAACGCCAGTATCGCTGACCGCGATACGACAAGATCTTGTCAACTGCCTTTGTGCCATTTTTCACTTCCATTCACCTCACTTCTGGCCTGTTTTCCTCTGGCAGGAAACATCACACTCGCTGACATGACCTCCTCCAGATCTTTAATAGCCAATTGGCACGACGAAAGTACATACTGTACACCGCAGAACGAAATCAGGAAACCTCATGGCCCGCGCTTCTGGCAAAAGCGAAGCATGAACAACGGTCCATCGCCTGAAGCAAGTACATTCTCTATGCGATCCATGTTTTCCCCGCTTTCACCCACGACAGATATGTCGCACATGGACGAGCAAACCAAGCAATTACCTCAGCCTTCCATGCCGAGCACGCAACGAAGTCTTCAACCTTCACCAGAGTACGAAAGCTTTGTTCGAAAGTTTCATCAACATCAACTAAGCGATTCAACGAACACGACTGGATCAAACGACTCATCTCCGACTACTACCATCTCTACTGTGGACGATTCAAGTGCGACAGAACCCTCCCCTGGCTCGTCACCAGAGTCGCCTCCGCCCACGACTTTTGCGGTGGGTATGCTTAGACCGCGCACTGCTGATGACCGAACCGCTCCGTTCTTTGAGCTGCAGAAACAGCCGCTGCCGCGAAAAGGCCGCAATCTCAAGAATCTTGCCGTCAATACCTCGGGACACGGTCCGCGAGCCGCATCAACAACAAGTCTTCCACTACAGGTGCAGCCTGATCAGAATGCATCCGTTCTGTCGCCTGCCTTTGTGAAGCCTCCCACTCCACCACGACGGAAACCGAGCAATCTTGGCTTGACCATTTTCACACCTGGAGGCAGTAAACCAGCACCTCAGGAAATCAAGCTTGCAATTCCACCAACACCAGGTGTAACACGACCCTCGCTTCGTCACTTCCAATCCTCTCCATCTCTGCCTTTGGTGCCGAGTCTCGGAATACCCCATTATAATGCATCAGATTTCCAGAAACCTCGGTTACTGGAGACAATCTCCTCGCCCGTCGAACAGCCTGTCGAAGCACCGCAGATTGCTGAAGCAGAGGAGGAGGAAGAGGAGCAGAACTTTGACGTACCTCTCTCCAGAGAAGCAAAACCTGAGGCCTACCCGGATGGACCCATCTGTGTCTACGACCCAAGTATTGACCTCTACCTTGAGCCCACAGCAGAACAGGCGAGACAGTATGATGTGATCATGAATGTGGCGAGCGAAGTTCGAAATCCACTGTTGAGACTGGACGAACCTGCTGCTACCGAGCCCGAGCTGCGAATAGATGGCGGTGGAGGGATACAATTTGCGCCTAAGAAGGAACGTGATCATCTGGTGGTCAAGAAGGAAGATGCATTGGCTCAGGACGCTTCTTCGCCAACCACCCCGAAAGCATCGCCACTGAACGCAACATTTCCCACAGAGGTTTCAACAGTCAATGATCCGGAGTACATTCACATCCCTTGGGAGCACAACAGTGACATCGTCCCGGACCTACTACGATTATGCAAGCTCATCGATGACAAGGTTACTCAAGGGAAGCGGGTATTGATCCACTGCCAATGCGGTGTCTCCAGGTCTGCAAGCCTTGTCGTTGCTTACGGCCTCTACAAGAACCCCTCAATCAGCGTCCAGGAAGCCTACGATGCCGTGAAGAAGAGGAGCAAGTGGATTGGGCCAAACATGAATCTTATCATGCAACTGCAAGAGTTCCGATCCAGTCTAGCAAGAGGTGGCCTACTCACAGCCAGGAGCACGATGAGTCCCCTCACCCCAGGCTCTGCGTTGAGTGGATGGAACGGACCCTTTGCAACGATTCCGCCAGCCATGCGCAATGAACCTCTATCGGCGGTGGAGCCACCGTCTGCTGCGAACGCCGCGAGTAATGGCGACCGCGGCGTCCTCAGTCCCGGACCCTCTTCCGCGCCATCATTTCCATGGCCACTGCCGACCACCTCTGGGGCCCGACGGCAACGGTCGATCAGCGCTGTTAAACCTGCCACTGCTTACGTTGATCCATCTGGCCACGTTTTACCTGTACAGCCAGTGCTCCCGGTGCTCCAAGTGATCGCCGCAGATGCCGTGCACGCGAAACCACCAGGTCCTGTACGGCAAGTATCATCACCCGAAGGGTTCAGTTCCCAAACTGCTACTGAGTCAGTCGGATCGCCAAGATCTGCAGAGTTTGCCATGACCCCTCTGCATCCCTCAAAAGAGGTCGAGGCTGCTGATGACTTTGGTATCATGTCGCCGACCTCGACAGAATTTACAACGAGCCCGTTTGACAGGTCAGCCCTGCTAGCACAACTCGGCATGGGATCAATGCGAGCGGATGAAGAAATACCTCGTCGCTCCACATCACTACGTAATCGAGAGCGCCAGCAGAATACGATGCGACCAGGTCACAGTGAGCAGAGCCGGAAAGGCTTAGAAGCAACCCAGCCGCGACGGCTTCGCGGCAAGGTCTCATCTCCTTCGCTGCATCAACAGCAAGAGCTCCAAGCACTGCAAGCCAAGATTGCGGCGGACTTGTCGATACAGCGTGGTAGTTCACACGCGGGCTCGCCACAATTCGGCCAGTTTTCCAGCGCAGCAGAGGAGCCACTGATGTCGCCACGAGCGACTGAATTCACGAGCAATCCTTTTACGCTCTCGCTTGGCGTACCTTCGCCGATGAGCGACGACGACAACAACAGCGGCAGCGGCAGCGGCAGCGGCAATGCTGTACCGAGGATTTCGGACATCGATCCAAGAAGTCCTGCACATAAGGGAGCGAGTCCGATAACACGATCGATACTGGATGTTTTATAAAGCGAAGCAAGTCGAAGAACAAGACACAGCAAGTGTACAAGGCTACTCATCACAGACCGCGATGAGAGGGCCAATATAATCAAACCTCATTTGGGCAAGGGATTTCATGAACTACGGCCCCGTTCGTAGGTAGCATCGGCGTTCTTTCCTTTTTTCTTCTGCTCTTGGGAAAAGTAGCAACTGGATATATACATGGACCGGCGTTTTTGGAACATGGGTGCGTAGCTGGATCGAGGAGGGATTACCCGACCGTAAGCACCGTTCGCGAGGCGTGGGTGTCGTATTTGATGATCGGTGTGGTTTCTCGTGGATGGTAGATGAAATGACCCATGATGGTTTTTGACGGAATTTTGAGAGACCTCGACACGACACGGGACTTTTCTCTGCTCGTTTGTACAACTAGCTCTTCTTCTTTCTCAACTGTAAATGGAAAAAGAGATGGTCGCTTGATTGGTCAGATCTTGAGCTCTCGATGTCTCGTCTCTGAATCATCTACTCCAACTGTACTTTGTCGAACCTGAAATTCCACCTGGGATAGTGAATGTGAATCTCTTTTCCTCCTTGCTGCGTCAAGGAACTTATCGTGACTTCGTTCCCTCTCAATCCGATCAATTTTCCTACATCACTTGAAGTGAAACCTGTATCCACGGGTGCCATCTTGATCTCCTCTCCAGCTTTGAGGCCGGATGGATCATCGTCTTCGAGTTGCAAGTTCGATTCCTCGAAGCCCGCGTCCAAGATCTTGTTTATGCAGTCCGCGGATTCGAGTTCGGTGGGCTTCGGTGCGGATTCTTTGGCCTTTTCGATGGCCGTTTTATATCTATCACACACATCAAGTCTCAGCAGCCACACACACACACACACCACCCCTTCCAAAAAGAAAAACAGACTCGGTAATGATTGTGTGTAAAAAAAAAAGGACTTACCGCTCCCTCCACCCAAGCACATTCGGATATCTCTTCTCGTTGAAATAATCCTCCGGGAAACTCCCGGGCAACATGAGAAGCCAATCGAAAATCCAAGCTGCATGGATATCAGCCAGCTTTGGCCCCTCCTCGTCTTTCCCTCCTCCTCCTCCTAAAATCCATTGTCTTCCATCGCGTAAGATGTCTTCTAAGAAATCCCAATTGGCTCTCATGTCCGCCAACGCGGCAGGACGTAAAGAGTTTTGGGTTTTCTGATCCCATTTCCTTCCCCAAAGCGCTTCACGATCCGATTGGAATTTTGGATCTTTCATCAGGTCGAGATCCGTAGAGATGACTGCTGCTGCGGCTTTGAAGACTACGACATCTGTCCATTTTTCCAAGAGCTTTTCCAGGGCTCGATCGGTCGGGCTTGAGGCGGAAATCTTGGCGTGTTCTTTGCTTTCTGGGTAGAGTTCTTCGAGTTTTTCCATGATGAGGAGGGTGTCGCAGTAGATGTCGCGACCCATGGACATCAAGGGGATTCGGCGGTATTTTACGCCCAAGGCTGCGATGTCTGGTCGCGGTTGGGTGATTGGTTGCTCACAACGGGAGTATGGAATGTTGCGAAGAGCGAAGTAGGCTGTGACCTTGCTGGCCCAGGCTGAGAGGGCCCAGAGGAAGAGGACGGGTTCGTTGTGGGGTGCCATGGTGGATTTGTGCTAAGATTGAGAATTGTGTGTACGGTACGTGTGGGAGATGTCTTCGTGCGTTCGTTCTTAAGTATATGAAGCTTGAAACACTACGAGACGCGCTTCGACCTACCTTTTTCAACGCTCTCCTACCACGACTGGAAGGCCACTGGCATTGGTACAAAGTATGCTGTCGACCATAGTGACCCCTCACGAACGGAGCTATGGAAAGAGGTCTAGACCAGATGTGTGGGCATTGACAATGGCGTCGGAGGGCAATTGCAATCTCGGTGATCGTGTTTTAGCTCTTGGAGGAGCGCTCGTCGCCCTTGAAGTTTTCCAGATACCTCTGAAGCAGGAGCACCAGTATGGCCATGTTGATGAAGTGAATGACGTCGGGATATGACGTGGCGAGAGGTTTCCCGACTTAACAGAGCTCGATGCCGCGATGGAGGTCGAAGTGGAGAAGAAAAGCAGCTGTAGAGAGTGTGAAGACATGCTCAGACGTTGTGATGGTTACACAAGAACATGTACACTCGGCGGAGAATGGGGATGTTGTCGGTTGCAAGGATGTTTTCGAATGACACGGCGGCGCCAGTGCTTCCGGGCTCCGCGTCTCCCAGCGAATGCTCTCTCATCATCATCTGCCTCTTCCTCTGCCTTTACCAAACAATAATGTCAGCCAGCTAACACGCAAACTGACTGGACAAGTCGCGGAAGCACTGTCCAGTCCAGTCCAGTCCAGCGACATCGCACATCGCCATCGCCATCGCCATCGCCATCGCCATCGCCATCGCCATCGCCATCGCCATCGCCATTGCTATGTCTTCCGCTTTCGTCTCAAAATCCAAGCGCGTTCGCTTCGAACTCACCCTGCGCATTCTCGACTTGAACAACGTCCCACTCGTGACCGGCACATCGTTCATTAAATGGCACTTGCCCACTTCCTCCGCAGCAGAGCATCGCGGTCGAACGAACAAATGTCCCATCCGCGATCACAGAGTGCATTATGACTATGAGAAGCAAGTCGCAGTACGACTCAATGTGGGGAAAGATGGAATGCTAGAAGAATGTTTGATACATTTCGAAGTCCAACAGGAGTACTCAAGCAGTGGGCGTGGAGAGCGCATCAAGTTGGGAGAAATCCATCTCAATCTCGCAGAATATGCGGATGCAGCGTTGGAGATTCCGTCGAGTCCTGGCGCAGGCCCGACCGACGAAGAAGGGGGCATCACACGTCGCTACCTGATGCAGGAGTCGAAAATCAACAGTACGTTGAAGATCGGTATTCGAATGCGACATCTTGAGGGTACCAGAGATTATTATGCTCCTCCACTACGCACGGCTCCAGTCTTTGGCGGTATCGCGGGTATCATATCCTCTTCGGAAGCAAATAGCAGCACGCCCGGAGGAAAAGGATCTCATACGCCGAACACTGAAGATGGAGAAGCGGGAGGTGTGGGGACTATCCCGCAGAGTTTCAGTATTAACAATAAGGAAATGGGAGAGATGCAGGATATGTATCGGAGGACTCTTGCCGCATTTTGGACGAGTCTACCTGGGGAATTGAAGGCTGATGAGTGTATTGAGGATCTGTTTTCCGGGGGTGATGGCTGGGGGAAAGGTGGAAGACCGACTACTGCTGGAAGAAGTTTTCCTGGGAGTGGCGATAGTACACCCAATCCAGGTGATAGTGGCATGAGCAGGGACAATAGTTCGGCAAGTAAACCTGATGGAGGAAGCAGGCACAAGCACAAGTTTTCTTCGAGTAGTCATCATCATGGACATCATCATAGGAGGGATAAGAGCTTTAGGAAGATGCCTGGGGAGTTGGAGGAGATGGATGTGAGGGAGGATCTGGTCAGCTGGCAGATTGGGCAGAAGGCTTTTGGTTGAAGCTAATCATTGATGATCGCCTGCATCATCCAGCCCTTGAGATACGGCTTTACTGCCGGTCTAGTTCAGGATAATGTCTGAACACACCCATACTATACTTCAGCCTCCTCTCACTCGCCAGATACTCTTTGATCCCCTTCTCTCGCTTCACACTCTCGTAGAAGGTGCCTAGCAATTCTGGAAACTCTTTACTCCTTGCCTCGAGCTCCATGGGAAACGCGAACTTGGCTCCATCAAGTATTTGCCACAAAGTAAGGTCTGCGTATGTGAGCTTGTCGCCCACAAGGTACTTGTGCTGTCCGGCGGAAGCGTTCCACTTCAATTGTCTCCCAAAGTAGTTCAAGAATTTGGGTATCCTGGTTTCTCTCACATCTTGTGCTTTTTCTAATGCCGCACCCTTCTGATCTTCGTAATATTTCGAGACCTATAGCAAAGAAACAGTGTCAGTGCACCAGAAATTCAAATTCGAAGCATCCAAAGCACTTACTGCAAGTGGATGATGCGTATCATGTATTTCATTGTTAAAGTCCAATGCCTGCGATACCAGTCAGCTCCTCTTTCCCAAATCGAGTCCTATATTTGCTGCGCCTACAGTAAGAGCCAATTGCTGCACATAATATTTCTCATCTCCTCCAGGCACCAAACCCAACTTATCACCAAGATAAATGAGTATATTCGGAGTCTGACTTATAATCAAAACTTTCTCACCATCCTTGACTCTCAAAGCCGGAGGCGAGAAGACTGGAGGATTTCCATCACTTGACTCCAGTCCATCATTCATACATATCTTCTGAACTTCTCCATATCCATTCTTACCATCCTCATTCGCGACGTCAGTGTAAGGCACGCCTGCAGCTTCGAAAGCTAGCCGGATAAATTCGCCTCTGCCGGGAGCACCAGGATGGTAGAGGAGGTCGTAAGTAGGCTGGGTGCGTTGTTTCTTGGCTGCTTGCTCAGCCATTTCGGCTCCGCCTTTGCGAGGTTTGGCTTGGAGGACGAAGATCGGGGTCTTGCTATGTGTGGCGTAGAGTTTACGAGGCGGGGAGTCGAAGCTGCGTCCAGAATCGCGACTGCCTGACAGAGGGTTCCTTGCTGCTGCCCGACGGATCGTGTTGGAAACCGTGTAGATGTGCTTCGTTGCTAAGCGTGGCTGTGTACGCAAATTGTCAATGCCGAGTCTGAGCTTTGATGCGGAGTAATACGTACCTGAAGGAGGCAATGTGTTGCGACTAATTGTCCTGTAAGGAGTCGCGAGGATGACATGCAATGTGAAGTTGTCTAGGTGTTGTCTGGGATGTGGAATCGTGTCTGATGTGCCTGGCACCTGACGTAGCTTCCCCATCTTCAACCCCAAACTCCGGCTGACTGATACGCTCACGTGAAAGACTGGAGCCCGCGGAGTCTTGACCGCTGTGAGCTGGCATTCCCAGGTTCATGCCGGGGCATTGCAGAAGATGATCATTTCTGATTGCACCTCACGTCGTACGATGGCTGGGAGGCCTGTGAGCAGCAGGCGGTAAGAGAGTCTCTCTCCGCACATCTAGACTGCTCTAATCGTGATCGTAATAAGTGTTGTCGCGGGCCGCTGACGAGGCAAACGATCATGAAGGAGAGGATTTGAAGCGATGGGGCCATTTTGAGTTGGATGTCCAATTCTCATTACAATCGTTACTGTTATTCTATTTAGCAAATCCACCTTGTGGAGCCAAGTTTAGCGTTCATGATCCCCGAGTATTCATGCCCTCCAAACCAGAAGTAGAAGAATTCGGTCCATGCAGACTGACAAAGAGCTCCTCCTCATTCAGTTCAGTCTCGCCTCCCTTCGCAGAAAGTGTTGTTGAGACATCCTGCCCAACGCAGACCAGCACTCAGTGAAAGAGGCCTCGCGATCTGGGAGTTTGAAAACGTGTGAAACTTGATGCGTCCATTCAGAATGCTCGCTGTTCATGTTCTGTAGCGCCATGCAATAAGAAATTGCTCCTCTCCGATGCAAATGTTAGTGTAATGTCTAAGAAGCCCGGACAGGCTGCTGGTAATATGATGCATGGCCGCTGGCATTCCGACTTAGGCTCGGCCTCAAGTCGACACTTGGTCGTTTGGTGCTGTAGCCTGTCTGATACCTGATGTCCTCTGGTCGTTCCCTACGGTAGTTGATGCCCTCATCAACAGGAGGAGTGTAGGGTCCGTGCGATTTACGAGGAGATCCAGTAGTAGGTCGACCATCGCGTTCACGCGGAATCTCGCCATAAAGCCGCTGATCGTATTTGTAACTTGGCTCCCGCTCTCGTGGCGAAGTGTCTCGACCACTGCTTGGGCGTGAGTTATCGTAAGGATCAACTCCACTGCCATTGAACTTGTAACTCGTAGTGCGTACGTTTGGTGGCGTTGGCTGAGTGGTAGCAAAGTTGCGCGCAGATGTTGAGCGCTGAGTCGTCGACCTTGGATCACGTGCATCTCGGTCGCGAGAATCTCTGTAGCCACGGCTGTCTCTTGCCTCGCGCATGTCTCGTAGAGGCTCGCGGGATTCTTTCGCAGGAGAAGGACTGCGCGTAGTCCTGCGAGTGTACTGTGGTCGTTGTGGCCTTGGTGGCTTCTCGGGCTCCCGAGTCTCAGTGCGGTAGCCGTCAGGCGTAGCAAACTCATTATCGTCTGCGTACTGCTTTCCATACGAAAATTTGTGTGGGGGCACTGCTGACTCGTCGGGTGTGAGAGCTGGCGTAGGCATTCCACCGTTAAGCTCCGTTGATCGAAGATTTGAGCTCTTGATAGGCACCGTGTTTTCTGATCTGCGAGTAGGCATGGTTTCAGATCTTTGCATTTGTCGAACTGGAGGCGCTTCAGAGTTGACCTGGACAGAAGCAGAGCGTGACTTCTCTGGAATGTGGATGTCTGCTGGAGAAGACTTGCTTGTGGCGAGTGGCGGAGGCTTTCGTTGCTCAACAACCCTCTCTTCGCTCGATCTGCGTTCGGGAGTGCGCGACGATGCTTTTCTTGACGATTCTTTCTCCTTACTGCTGGACTCCTTTCCGGGCTTTGAGGATGCACGACGAACCATGACCGCTGGGCGACCATCTTTGCGCTTGACATACTCCACGCTGTCTTTCGAAGAGCCCATTCGGACTGGTGAAGGTCGACGTTCTCTTTCCCTATCCCTTTCGCGTTCACGCTCGCGATCCGATGGCTCAGGACGACGAGGATTTCCCCGTGATGATGCAATATAGTCGCGCACATCGTTAGTTTGAGTGAAAAGTTTTCGAGCCCGTTCATCGCCGTAATGGCCTTCCTCTGCCTCACGGCGTTGCTTGAACATCTGAGCGTAGTATGTCTCCCTCGCTCTGCGCTCCTCATCGTCCTCGCGCATGCGTCGACTGCGCACTTCCTGCTCGTCTGACTCGCTCTCGGAATCGGCATCCACGACGACAGGCGTGTACTTCCGCTCTCGCTCCTGCCTGTCTGATTGTCGGCTTTTTTCGCGTCTACGCTCCTTTTCGTGCTCTTTGCCACTCTTGGCCTTTGCAGCTGCACTCTTGAGCCTCTCCTTGACATCGTGGGCTGTCCGCCGTGGAGTCCGCTCAGGCTCCGGCTCTTTTCGCTGCGCTGCCCTAGGTTGCGGATCAAAGTAATCCGCCGCATAAGGTGGCCTTCTCTCTTCGTATTGAGGACTCGGACGTGTTGGCTCCGGACCGCGACTTGCATATGCTCCTCGTGGCGCTTCTGACGGCGCGGTCCTGTATGGAGGCGATGGGCCTGACCTCTCTGCGCCACGCGACCTTCCATCACTCTGCGACCGAGCCATAGCCTCCTTCTTCAACTCTGCCAGACGTACCTGAGCATCATATCGCTCTCTCCGGCTCTCATCAATCAGGATCTCATACGCGCTCTGAATCCTGTGGAATTTGTCGGCGGCGGCCTGTTTCTCGGCAGGATCCGTCACCTTGTCCGGATGGCATTTGAGGACCAGTTTCCGATGTGCAGTCTTGACGGCTGCTGGTGTTGCATCTTTGGGCACTCCGAGGGCGTCGTAGGGATCCGGAGGTAAAGGAGATGCCATGACTGAGCCGTGTTGGCTGTGGACCGGTCAGGCTGACCGGCAGTAGATGCGCAAACCAAGTGGGAGTCGCCGTGATTAAGGGTAGGAAAGCCTTTCGCGACCGGTGTGCGAGTGTGTGGTGCTGATGTGAGGCCACGAGGCGGTCAGAGCCTCAGTCCGGACCAGATATATGGGAAGTGGGCAGGCGGCAGTTCAGTTCGCAGACGTTGGGGGGGTCTGTCATACACTGCGGCTTAGACAGCGACGACGTGGATCGACAGGAGTACCGCAGTACAGACGACTCGGTGATGGCCCCTGCGAACACGGCGGGTCGAGAATGCAAAGCGATGATGGGTTATAATTCGGCCGGGCGAGGTCGCGGACGCCAAGCCGAAAAAATGACGTTCTCCCGCGGAAGCCGACAGGAGGGATTTCAGAAGTGAAGATTGCCGAAGGTGAGCAGGGAATGATTGATGCGCGCGCGCACAGATTGCTGGAGCTGCCGCTGATATGTGGCCTCGCGCCAGTCTCGTGTGTATATATCGATATGCAGCAATAGCCTATAGGTGTGCACTGTGCACTGTGCACTGTGCAGCTGTGAGGAGCGGTGTCGCACGTGCCTGACGACCTTAACGATGATCGGTGAGGCAGGGGATGCTGGCCCAAGACTGCAGAAAGTCCCGCGCAAATCCAGAATCCAGATGGTGAGTGTCCGCTGCCGACTCTGGCAGCTCTGCGTGGGAATGGGAGTTCCGGAAGTTCTGCGTGTCGTAATCACAGCCGTGTGATGGCGAGAGGTGGTATGTCAGAATATGGCTCAGCATGTGAAGTGTTGTTCACAGAAGAAGAATCAGCGAAGGCGTGGCGAGGGCCGGGCGAGCGTGGATGAAGACTGACTGGCAACTGGCTGTTGCTGGGAAGCTGGAACATTGAAGCCATCAAAGGCGTGGCAAGGTATCATCACTATCATGCACGCTCAGCAACCACGTAGCACCGCTCGCAAGCGCTGAACACCGCCGTGCCAACGAATCCAAACTTGCAGATGCTCGAAAACACTAATAAGTGGGCAAAGTATCCTCTTCACACTCCCTCCGATTGCTCAGTGTATAGAATCTTGCAGTAGCCTCGCCGAGCCATTGGCTACACATCTCCCTCACCCGTTCGACCACTAGGATTTGACGCGCGACGTCCGCATCCCATGCCACCTAAGACCTCTCAAGACGAGCTTAGCAAGGCATGCATAACACAAGGACACCACCGTCAAGCTGAAAGCAAGAATACCATACATTTCACATTGACTTAGGTTGTGATAGGCCCATGCAAACGCCCATATAGAAGGCTTCGGCGCCAATCATAACGACTTATGCAGCTAATTATGTTGATCACTGGAGCACAACACAGGGTCATGCTGCCACACCGGCACAAGAACAGCTATAATCATCGCTTCTGCTTCCGAAAGCTTCCACAACTAGCACGCTGAAAATCCTTCCATCGGAATTTCTAGACCAGGCACCCTTTCAGGTTGTCCTCAGGAAGACGCTCCATTCCTTCCGCACCCGCAGGCAAAGCTGAGCCTGAGCCACCGAGGGTCTCTGAGAAGCAATCGAAAGACTTTCGGGCTGTCTGCCAAAGGTGGCCATTGTTTCATATTGCCTGTGTCAGCAAAGATGCTCACCTGGACAGTCTTCGGCGAAGCCCGCTATATGTGGAGTCCTGTGCCTCTGAATCGCAATCGACTCGCGAGGCGGGGATCTGGCATCTCTCAGGTAGACATACAGCTGTGGCCATCCAGTCACGAGCGTAGCTGCGCACAGAAACATGCCAATCGTCATTGTGTCGCGCTTGCAGCGGAAAAGAGCCCAAGGCGCTGTCACCAGTGCGTGTGTGAGTGCATTCGTCGATGCGACTGCGTGATCGGAGAAATACCATTACATCACGTGTAACGATCAACACGTTTGCAGCGTCCAGCGAAGAACGTACCTGAAATCAACCAGAATGTGGGCCTTATGAACAACGATTGACAACAAGCGGTCTCACGATGACGGAAGCAGCGCTCGTCTTGTGCAGGGACAAACGGAAGAGTAAGTCAGCAAGCTGATCACTACTGCTATCGCGCAAGTAGGCGGATATCTTCCATGCCGTCTTCCTTTCGGCGAATCTTTATGCGACTGGCCGACCCGCATCAACCTCGTGGTTCGTAGTTTGAAGATTGGCATTGAATGCGCTGGCAAGGTGGCTATGTGCTGTCGTCGGTATCACAATGCTGTCTCCGGACTCATTGCATGTGTTGGCTGAATTGGCAGGAGCATATCCACGACAATCGGCTTGTTGAAAGACTTTGCGCCTCGTCCGAAGGACTTCGCCATGATGCTCGCATTTACGATAGCAGACTGTTTCCCGACCTCCAGAACAGCACCGGCATTACCTGCCAGATTGAGTAGCGACATCTTCTTGTTACCAGCACCTGGATCCTCCCATGGTTGTGTCGCACATTCACCCTCTGCATCTACCCATCGTACCACGCAAGCGCCTCTTCCTTCATGGCAATGGCCACACACGTGGAGTTGAGGTCTCCTGCTGACTAGTGCTCGCTTCAATCCCTCACAGCCGCCCGCTGTCCAGTGAGCACTAGTATCGCAGTTCCCGAACGCGGGCGTGTGTGTAATCAGAAGATCTATATCGGGTGGTATATCGTTCCACAATGCATCAGCGTCTGCTTGGTCGTACTGGAACGCCCAATTCTGCTTTCCTCGGTCCGACGAGTACGGCGAACCAAACACACGCAGAGAGATGTTGTGTTCTAGTAAATGTACCACAGCAGAAGAATGTTGTAGGTACACGAAGTTGCCATCAGCCACGAGTCTTCGACATGCTTCGACATCTGCAGGAACGACAGTCCACCCAGTGCTGTGCTTTAGGCCATAGTTCGGATCTAAGGATAAGTCATGGTTGCCAGCAATGACAATCTTCACTGCAAAGTCTGCCTTCGAGATCCAGGATACCGCCTTCTTCAGCTCGGGTAGACTGCCTTGGTTCGTGAGATCTCCGGCATGTATTAGAATATCTTCGCGCAACCAGTCAGCACTGAGCAGAGGCAGAAGGCTCAAGCCATGACACACCTCCTTTTGGCAGGACAAATCCTTGCCCCGGAGCTGCATTGTGGGTATCAGAAATGCATATAATCCGAATCTTCTTAGATATAGACATGGAGGGCTTCTTGAATCATGTCCTGGTCAGGGTCTAGCCGTGTTGTGCTCGCGTCATGCGGAAGTACAATGCGATCGTTCGGATTCAGTTAGCTGATAGCAGGTCCAGCTTCACGCTTTGGCACCAAAGTAGAAATCACTCCTAACATCGAGTCAATCAATGACTGGAAACCATAGCGAGGTTGCAAAAAAGTTTACATCTGGACATGTACGCATTGTACGGGATGACTTCTGCCTAGAAATGATTGCGAACCGGTGAACAGTGCATCGCGCATGCACGGACTCGGACCTGCCGCGACTTCATCTCCTTTCTCGACATCACTTCGTCCATCATCGAATATCGGCCTTCTTTCATCGTTTCTCATCGGACAATTGATACTCTGATGTATTCGTCACTTGTTGGGCTTCAGCAAAACCAGCACAATGCACTGTCGTCTCTGCAACAGCGCTTCAAAAGGTCCACATGTGGAACGGCTCCAAAGCTACCACTTTTCTGCGCCTTCAAGTTGATACGGCAGCATGGCAAAGCTTTCATCAGGCACTGCACAAAACTCGCTGACGTTGACCAAATGAGCGAGATGCTATCATGGTCAAACGTCTTCCTTTGCTGTGCACTTTCTCTCACTATGCATAGCCGTTGAACTTCACTTTCACAGCAGCATCATACCCATGTAGCTCCGTGAAAGGCTAATGGAGCATTGACCGCGGGGCACAATGGACGATATTCGACGTCACGGGTGATCTGAGCTATGTTTTCGCACAACGCCATTAAGCGCTTGGCCAACTCTAGAACAAGAAGACGAGCAAGAAGAGCACTGTCGCCATGGTCACTCGAAGACCACGAAGCGATATTGGGCAATCAAGAAGAAACAAAAAGGGCTTCAGGTGGTCGCTCGATATGAAGATTTTTCTTCATATCCTGCATACCGATTTCGACTACAGCAGGTCAGAGAACGCAATCATTTTCAGGTCTGCTTTTAGCGATGATGTACAGCGGCATGAAGCGACAAACGAGCGATTGGAAGTCCTCATTGCTGCTCAGATTCGAGAGCGCAATCAGATGCGTGCAAAAGTCTGGGTTGACATATGCAGGACATCTCTGGACGCGACAGAGCTTGGCCGCAGAGAACGTTTCAGAGCACAAATCAGAGAAGCTGTAGCTTGTAGCAAAGCTCAAAGCACAAATCGATCTTGTCCAATGCCCGCAAGGCGACCGCTCCTCGAAGCCAGCCGAGCCACAGCAGCTCAAAGCAGTTCTGTCCCGGACACCATTTTAGTTGAGCGCAGTCGCGAGGCACCTAGGCCCAAGCCGCAAACTCCACTGAGCGTGCAAAAACCGATAGGCTTCTGGGCTCCAAGTCCTTCCATTGACGACGAGGATGACCGCCTCAGAGTTTCTGCACCCGAACACATACGCAAGATGCGCAAGCTCGACCAAAGAGCTTTGGTTCCCGTCATCTCGCGACAGGAACTTGTACGTCAGCAGATCCTTGTACCACCGACTCCAAAGACTCCCTCGAGAGCTGTCGCTAAGAGACCTGTAACTGGATTGCAGTCGTCCAAGAAGAAATATTTTCGCCAGTTTCATGGGAACACTATCTATGTCCCAATCAAAAATCTAGAAAGGATTAATGACCCTTTTCATGAGGTTCCCGAGCACGAGGCTCATCCAGCGATGGCGGGCAATCTTTACAGGTAAGTAACACCCGGGTCCCAATGCTAGCTGTGCTTAACGCCTGGTAGGTTTTGGATTAAAGGGGGCGAGGATAACGCACACAACAGCGAGCACCACTTTGCTTCGCGTCGAAGCCTGTCATCCATCCAGTTCGACCAGGCTCCTCGTTGTGGCGCCCTCTCATGGGAAGATATCTATTATCATATAGATCGTGAGTCAGCTCATTGTAAAGTGTGCACAGGTGCTCACCAACATACAGGCATTGGCAAAGTGAACAAGAAACCTTCGCCATTCGTATCTACTTCTAATTGTCTTGTGTGGATCATCCGCCGGGCCCTGAAGACGCAGATCGACCATCTTAAAGAAGGCAACCATAATGTCGACCTTCGCATCACCGTGATCAATCCAGCGATGCTACCTCCGAAAAGCTTTTACCATGTGCCCCCATACTTCAGACAATTGAAGAACAAACACGAGTTCACTAGGGGCTCTGAAAAGTACTCTGCTACCCATGAGTTTATACACTGGAAAGAGATTTCCAAGGAGGCAATCGTTCATACCTGCTCGTTGAAAGCTATCACAAGACTTGTCAACGGCTTACAAAAGCTTCGGCGAGCATTAAGGTTCGACATCCTAGCAGGACCTGGCGATCTCAAGGGCGACATCTGTCCGCAGCTACGCAGGAAGGAAGTGGACATTTGCTCGAGCCTAGTCGCCGAGGTTGCGCAATTTGCTCATATCTTGGGACTTCAGCCCCAAGCATCCATCGAGCAACTCTCGCATCTCGTGAGCGATGTCGTGCAAGGCTGGAGACTTTGCGTAGTTCGACGAAGTGAAGAGGAGTGGTCACAGCTTGCATCGATCTTTGCAGATGCTCTTTTTCGAAGCTCTGGTCAATGGTCGAACCACGCCGACTACGTCAAGATAATGAGAGCTTTCCGCGAAGGCGTCTTTTGGGGTGTTACAAGTCACTTCAATGCTATGCATACTACCGAGCATGTGCGATTGGCGTTCAAGTCGGCGAAGAGTGTTGGTTTGGGCGACCCAGGAAAGATGACGGCAAACGAGCTAGACGCTGCCAGGCTCAACAACGTCAAATTTGAGATTGCACAGCGAAACAAATTTCCAGGTCGATCTACCCAAATGATCTTGGATGCGCCGATCAACGATGAGGGCTTTGTCTCGTCGCAAGAAACAGAGGATGAAGACATGGAAGACAACGATGAGGATGATATCCATGTCAGTCCTTCGCAGCGGCTGTTGCAGCCACAGCAGCAAGACAGTGATGGCGACAGTACGATTCTATACGAGTTTGGCGACGATGGTCTTGTCGTCTGAACGTAACTTGAATCGCTGTATTGTGTTTATGGGCTCATCACTTGGGAATGGGCGTTGGGGTGAACTGGCGCCATAGGGTTGATATTGATAAGGTAATTGGTCGCACTCACAGATGAGAGCTGGAATCATTAATGCTCATGATGATAGTGAGATGTATTATCATGTAAATTTGTACCAACTCTGACCTCTGCTGCATTGGAATACAGCTGTGCGAGAGAGTGGCGCGCCGACAGACGAGAGTGCCAAGCCAGAGCTGGTCCAAGCTCGCAGTTTGCGGCCTAGCCCGTTGCGGCTCCCGCCTTCGCGACGAGTTGTTCCTGGATGCGACTTCCATCTGCACTTTCCCTCCAAGTCCATCACCGCCGCCATCGTCAGCCGCGCAGACTTCATTTCTGTGCCTGACAAACTCATTCCCTCACTTCAATTTTTGCGACCATCGTCGCCTGCCGCCGAGTCCTCACTGCTGCGCGCAGCGCCCACTCGAGGCCGCAGCAGCCTTTCTCCTCACCACCACCTTTCCGCTAACACAACATCACCTCCACCATGTCTGCCGAGGAAGATCTGATCGATTACTCCGATGAGGAGCTTCAGCCAACCGATGGCGCCGCTGGCGCGACAGGTGCCGCACCCGCCAACGGTGACGCGAAGAAAGGTGACCTTACAGTCTCTGGAGGCGCAGACAAAACCAAGGGCAGCTACGTCGGAATCCACAGTACATCTTTCCGTGACTTCCTCCTGAAGCCGGAACTTCTCAAGGCCATTACGGACTGCGGCTTCGAGCATCCATCAGAGGGTTAGTCATCTCCGTACAGTTCAGTACATCCTGCTTTGAGCCTGCCGGCGATTGCCAATATCGAGGAGCGTCCATCCATCTAGTCCATCAGAGCGAGAGCATAGAAAGGCGTGCGGGTAAACGCCAGCAAAGAGTGGAGTGCTCTCAAAAGCACTATCACTCGGCGAACGCCAAGGCACAATATACCTCGCGTTACAATACGCGCTGGAGCGTGGGTTGAAGGCGATCTGGACTGTTCAGTCATAGAAGTACGCGTGCAGAGGCAAGGTGCGGCGCAAGTGCAAAGGCGCAGAGATGGGCAGCAGAATGTGGCTGTTTCCACCTGAGAAGGTAGAAAATTGCTCGAGGATGCCAATTTGCGCAGAGCATATGCGGCGGCGAAGTGCTAGTCGATTTGGATCATGGATGGATGGACGCTCTGCTCACACAAGTCTTTTCGCGCGCACAAACCATTGGACGAATATTCTAACATCAATCCAGTCCAGCAAGTCTGCATCCCACAGGCCATTCTCGGAACCGATGTTCTCTGTCAGGCAAAGTCTGGTCTCGGAAAGACGGCCGTTTTCGTGCTGTCCACACTCCAACAAATTGAGCCAGTCGCTGGCGAAGTCAGCGTCCTGGTCATGTGCCACACCCGTGAATTAGCCTTCCAGATCAAGAACGAATACCAGCGTTTCAGCAAGTATATGCCTGAGGTGAGGACCGAGGTCTTCTACGGTGGTGTTCCGATCACGGAGAATGAGAAGATCTTACGCGACAAGGCTACCCACCCGCACATTGTCGTCGCCACTCCAGGTCGTCTCAATGCTTTGGTCCGCGAGAAGAAGCTCCGACTTGGCAGCGTCTCGCGTTTCGTTCTCGACGAATGTGACAAGATGCTTGATCAGATTGGTAAGTGTTACTTGGGACAGCTATACACGTCATGTACTAACTAATTCAGACATGCGCCGTGATGTGCAGGAGATTTTCCGTGCGACGCCCACCCAGAAGCAGGTGATGATGTTTTCTGCCACCCTGTCCGCCCAGACCAAGCCAATCTGCAAGAAATTCATGCAGAATCCGCTCGAGATCTACGTCGACGATGAGGCCAAGCTCACGCTCCATGGTCTTCAGCAGTACTATGTGAAGCTCACTGAGGAGGAGAAGAACAGACGCCTGAATGACCTTCTGGACACACTTTCTTACAACCAGGTCATCATCTTTGTCAAGAACACCATTCGCGCCACTGAGTTGAACCGTCTGCTTGTTGAGTGCAACTTCCCTTCAATCACTGTTCACTCTGCCCTGCCCCAAGACGACCGGTAAGCTATTATCACAAAATCAATGAATGTCATCAGACTGATATACTTGATAGAATCAAGCGCTACCAAGCCTTCAAGAATTACGACAAGCGTATCTGTGTCAGCACAGACGTCTTCGGTCGTGGTATCGATATCGAGCGAATTAACTTGGCCATCAATTACGACATGCCAGATTCCACCAACACGAAGGAGGCTCCACCGGAGAAGGATTCTTCTGCTTACAAAGAATCGATCGCTCAGGCCGCGGACACATATCTCCATCGTGTCGGTCGTGCTGGACGCTTCGGTACCAAGGGTATTGCTATCAGCTTCGTCAGCTCCGACCGCGACGCGGATGTGCTCAAAGCAATTGAGGCGCGATTCGAGAAGAAGGTAGACGAGTATCCTGAAGGAGGCGTTCAATTGCAGGATGGAGAGTAAAGGGCCGACAAATGGATCGATTGTCGAACAAATCATGAGCTGCCTCGATGAGTAAAGGCAGTGTACGAGGGCGTTTTCCTTAGGTCACTTGATGTACTTCTAAAAGCGACGAGATTGTCAACGATCATGCGCATTGCCCACGAACACCATTTGGTCATCAATCATCTGGATCGCCACGTCAATGCTCTCCCGACATGGTCACGAGCTCACTTTCACGTTGGTCTACGCACCCGGCCCTTCAAAGGCCAAAAGTGCCCCAAAACGGTGCACTGTACCTTGCACGAAACCAACGGCGTTATCGAGTATCTCTTGTGTCTCGCAGCTACACACAATGCTCTTCAGCAAGCGGCTCCTCGCCGCCAGTATAACTTTAGTGGCCGCCACTGCAGAGGCAGGCCAGTCTTTGGTCCAGCCACGTAAAGACGATAAACCTTCGCAATCAGCTTTGCAAGAGGTTGAATCAGAGCGCAAGATCTACGAGACCGCTTCCTACCTACTTTTCGAAGGCCATGGCCCCGGCAGTGGCAATGTATCTCGCGGCAACCTGACAACTAGACAATTGCGGCCTGGAGGTAGTTCTCTACAACGCGGTCTGAACATGTACTACACACCGCCTGGTTTCCAGTCGAACATCGGCATGCATTATGCAAATGTCAGTGTGGGTGGCGAGGATGATAATATAAAGTTCTTGGGTCGGTTGCCACACCCGCTTGTAACTCTCAATCGACGCTGATGCAGGACTTCATAGGTACGGAACGCTTCCATCAAGAGATCCAAGGGGCATCGTGCACCAAAGACTCTATCATCATCACGTTCAAGGACGAAGCCAGGTTTCAAAGTATCAAAACAGAGTGGACCTGGGTCAACGAAAAGGTCGGCCACAATATCTGGCTCATTACCGAGACTGAGCAATGCAATGCCCCGGACGGCGATCAGACCTCAAGACAGCCCTGGCTAGTTACGGGAGCAGAATTTGACGACACCAAAAACCACGTTACTTTGGAAGCAAGTCCAAAATCATTCCAGGAAGCATTTGGAAAGAACTTCCGTCTCTCGGTTACTCGTCAAGACCAAGCTGCTGGCAGCTTGCGTCGCGATTCGACACATTCCTATAACAAGAGAGGCAAATTGATGGATGCATCCATCGACCTCAACCACAATTTCTCCGGGCTGGGTGTCGAGCTCCCGAAGGACTTTCGGGCTGTGGTTGGGAATGATGAGCCAGTAGGTGCAATCGAGTGCAACCCTTGCCTCACGTACGGCGCTATCGACTTCGAAATCGATATCAGCGGAAGTATCAAAGGCATTGAAGGCAAAGCAAGCATTACGGTCAGGGGCGTCGGAGCTACCATCAATGCCAATCTCTACATCTACCAGAAATTGTTGGACAGGACCATGGAGGATCAAGTCATCTGGGGCTTTGTGCCACCACTATGCGGCATCTACATCAAGGGCGTGATGGACTTTGGTCCCACTGTTAAAGCCTTGCTTTCGGCATCACTCGCTTCGAAACCTGAAGGACAATCAGTCCTGTCGATGGGCTACAACCTTACCGTTCCAGATTCCTCGGAATTTTCAGTCGGCTTAAGCACGAGTAAAGGTTTTGAAGCCAAGATCGATGGCTGGAACCCCTCTTTCAAGCCCTTGACGCCAGCAATCTCCAAGGACTTCTCCATTGAAGGCAACGTCGGACCTAAACTTGGACTGTCACTTGACGGGAACGTCCTGGGTCAAGGCGTCTCCGTTGGCTTCCAGTTCTCCGCTGCGACTTTGGCGTTCAATGTCACTGCCGAATCAACAAACCCTGTATGCAACAACCCAGACTGGGAAAGAGGCGCGAAGGTAGATCTTGGGTTGGTTCAAGAAGTCAACGCTGTTCAGACTGCGCACGTTCTGGCGTGGAGGACATCGGAGACGCAGACGTTGGCGAGAACCAGCTATGATCTTGTGGACACGTGCATATCTGCCGCTGCGACTACGACTGTTCCTCTAGTACATCCGACGCAAGAGAAGAATCACTACATTCCGGCAGATAATGGTCTAGAGCAGCTAGCTCGTGAGAAGGCGAAGCTTGTGGCCTCTGCTTTCAAGACCGGACTTGCTTCTCATGTGACAGCTGGCTTCAAGACTGCTACGAGCGAGTTGAAGGATGTTGGATCTACGATTTCTGAGGAGGGTAGCAAGGCTGTCGAGACTCTGACAGAAGGCGCGGAGAGTGTGGCTTCGAAGGCCACAGACGGCGTCAAAAATGCCGCCGAAGACGTCGGAGATTTCTTCAAGGGCAAGCTTGGTTGGTAGGGGAAACCCACGTCCTGATGATGCTAAAGCGGAACGAATCAATGCTGCATTTTCACCAATCATCTCGGAACCTGAGAATTAAGACTTTTCTGAAACCATGAGAGAGGCGGTGGATAACGAAACTCGAGAGAGCCTCGATACTACGATGCGAAAGGCTGGTGATGCGATACTTCCCGGCATGAGAGAGCCGTGATTTTGTATCCATCTGCGAACATTTGGAGAGCATCAGTCTGCTGGCCAAGATGTCTGCTCTTCATTATTGGTTCAGCCGGTCATTGTTGGCGATAAGCACGAATTTCCTTTCCTCGGATTGTCTTGAGACTGAGTTTGATGTTCATTTCTTGCAAACCAAATAGACGACGTGAAGCGCAAGTACACTGCTCATTTCCCAGCAAGCGTGATCAATTCCATCTCTCCCACTGATAAGCTCATGGAACTTATTGATCCTCTCTGAGATGAGCCCTCTGCATCATACCCGAGTTCGGCCTTGTGGCCGGATACCACATTTACGCACTTCGGCGTATCAACGACCGGATACTCCACAACTCCTCATGAACCGAGCACAATACTACTCACCTCCTCCTCGCCTGGCAGCAGTGGAGATATGGCCTATCTGCGCCCATTATAGGATGTACATGCAGAACTTCAATGCCGCTCAGAGTAAAGTGAATCTTGATGCTTCGCTGCTGCTGTAAACATACATCATCATAATTTTCTCTCCCTGCTTTTTGAACGAATATGAGGCTCCCTGACTGTCTCCATGCGGATTTACTGCTCGTGACGTGCGCATATGCATACAGCGAATATGCCACAGACCTACTCACTCAATCAATGTCATTCATGGACAATATTTATGACTCCGAAGCCGGTTACCTCTACAACATCTACTACGCATTGCAGCACGAGACTCGCTCCTCTTCTTGGTACGCAGCAGGTCTTCTAGCACGGAACCAGAACGACGATCGCGAACAAGCAAGCAAAATTTTGAACAACATTATAGGAGGCCAATTCCTGAATGTCAGTGAGCAATGGTATGGCGACTATCAGACCTACCCTGAACAACCATATCCCGGAACGGAGGTGTATCCAGCCGTGATCTATAATACCTGGGATCCGAATTGGAGAGGGTTCATCGGCACTGCGATGATGGTGTGCTATGAAGAGTTCGGTCATCTTTTACCAGACGATCTCAAAGAGAGAATGGTGGAGAGTCTGCATCTGAATGCCATCGGAGACACTTACAGAGTGTACGGCGTCGATGACGATAATCTCACGCCGGCGTATAGCAATGCTGCGCTCATGAAGGCGGCGGTATCGGGGTGGGTGGGACGGAAGGTTGGGGATGCCAACATTACAGCTGAAGGAGAGAGGTGGAGCCAGGAAATTGTCGATCTTTTCAAGCAGAACGATACGTTGGCGGAGTTCAACAGTCCAACGTACTTCGGTGTGTCGCTGTTGGCGCTGACGCTGGGAGCAAAGTACCTGCCGGCGGATTCAGTGCTCGGGTCCCATGCGCCACGTATGATTCGCGAGACGTGGGACTTTGTCGGTGATGTGTACAACGCAAACATGAAGAATATCGCTGGGCCTTGGGATAGAAGCTATGGTTACGACATGAATCGCTACATGGCCATCATGTCATTGTGGATCTGGAGCTTTGTTGGTCTTGAGCAGTCGCCTCTGTATCCCAAGCCGACGGCGGTGGGTCACATCGACGACTTCGAGATAGGCCCGCTGATAGCCATCATGGCAGACCATCACAAGACCTTTGTGACTGAGAAGGCCCTAGGCGCGCTCACGTCGTTTGGGGATTCTCGTCTTGTACACCGCTCGGCTTATTCGCCGGCGTTCGATCATGTGCCCCGGAACTATTCGACCTTTGTATCGCCTAAGCTGAGCATCGGCGCGCAGAGCTTCTCCGAAAACGTAGTCGGCGGGCCGTCGATCAACCCTAGCAAGTTCAATCCAGTCGCAGTGCAATGGCTTCGGGAGGAGGGATCTCACAGGGTTGGATTCATGAGTCTCTGGCCAGAGACGGAGTCTTTGCAGGCTGAGGTATATATGAATGACAAGGCTGTCGAGCGAGCCAACGTTCACTACTGACACTTGTGATGCAGGTCAGTGAGAAGCGGCTCAAGCTCACGTACCCACGAGTCAACGATACGAGCAAGTTCGTCTTCCTTGTCGATTCGAATGGAATGGTAGGGCCGAAGAAGGTGAAGTCTTGGAAGGATATCGCTGCTGGGCTCGAGGTGAAGGTTTCGGGCACTATCGAGCCGCAGCCAGAGATATCGTTTTGCGGCATCAACGGTGGTGCTTCGTGCGATACGGTGAAGTGAGTAGCGACAAGTTGACAAGGCTGATTCTCGCATTATGATAGGCGATCGTCATGCTGATCACAAGATCACAGTGACTTCGATGTGTGGAATTTCACGTACACCATGGCCCCGCAAAGCACGCACGTTCCAAACATCATTCTGGACTTCGAATTGCCATGAGACGTCCAACGGCGCCGGATGTGGACGGCTTGGCTTATCTCTGATGCCAGCCAACATTGTACAGAGGTGTCTGAGTGGCACGCGAGCCGACTGGAGGTAGTGTGAGTTCTGGACGTGCTAGCTGGGAATCTGGGTGCTGGGTGCTGGGTGCTGGGATGCAGGGACATGGCATTCGAATCAGCGGTGAGCACTGGCAGGTAGTTCTACTAGGTAGAGAGTGTGGTTCGCCAGTCGTGCGGGCCGAAGCAGCTCATGATCGTGATCATCGAGCCTTTCCGCGCTGACCTAAGGCCAGCAGCCCCCGCCAAAGGCTGTTCTGGCTGGCGTGATGATCGATGTAGCTCGGGGACTACGGCCGTGTATGATAACTACAGGACTACGGGGACTCGGGAGGAGAGCAGCACGGCAGACTTCGTATTACGCACTCGCCGCGCATGACCGAGCAGACGTGTCGCCACACGTAACGATGACCTCCACATGCGCATATGTATTGCGGACGCGAACGCGAACGCATGCGGCACGGGCTGCTCGTGCCGCGCGCTGGCTGTCGAATGGAAGTACAGTATGCCCATCCCATGGGCCATGGGCCTATGCCTAACTATGGCCAAGTAACTTTTCGAACACCAGCCCACGGCGCCACGCCACACCGCTCAACCGCCTATCCCACTTCCCTTTCTCTGCACATGTCTTGTTCGGGTCATGCTTTGTTGCGAGTCTTGAACGGGCGGAGTTGAGCTGCGTCTTCGTGTACCGTCCACTCGTTTGCACAGAGCGCCTCCTGGCGTGGACATGGCCGACGCATCTCCTCTGCCTTTTCCCTCGCCTTCTGTCATCCTGGGACACGACACCGCTTCCTCAGACGAACCCGCCGTGCCCCCAGAACCACCACCGCCTCGCCCCAAGAAGCATGCCAAGCGGCCGAGCACCAGCGGCAAGGACCACACCAAAAGAGCTGCCGCCAAAAAGGGCCCTTCGGTAGACGACAAGAATGCTGCGGGAGATGGCGATGGGAAGGACCCCAGCCAGCAGGTCAAGCCGAAGCAGACCAAGAGCCGCAATGGTACTACTTGACCACACACACACACACACACACACCACGACAAATTGCATTTGATTTACTTTGTTTGATTATTTGCTTGGCAGTTTTGCACCACTCGCGCAGTGATGCTTGCGACGACTTACTGATGGACGAGTTTGCCAGGTTGTGCCACCTGCAAGTTAAAGCGGCTAAAGTGCGGCGAAGAGAAACCTGGGTGTCTGCAATGCGCCAAGAGGAATATCGCCTGCGGCGGATACAAGAAGACCTTCCAGTGGAGAGAATTTCCGAATGGCCAAGTCAAATCCAACATCGACAAAGGGAAGCAGGGTGCGTGATGCTACCATCTCAACTGCGCGCGCCCAAGTGGTTGGTCGGCTTGGCATTTTACTGACTCTCACAGCAACTGCCAACCTTCCCCCCTCGCCCGTACAAGCCTTTCCATCTGCCGCCACCTCACCGATTTCAGAAGTGCCACCCACCACTGGCGCTACTGACGCACAGCAAGCGCTCAGGAAGAATGCCACACCACCACCGACTTTCACACCCATGCAGGGCAAGCCAGGTGACAAGGCCAAGACCCAAGCAGGCTTCTCTGCTTCGCCTTCGCCCATGGGTCAACACCATGGACGACAAGACAGCAAGAATCCGTCATCAGAAGCTCATCAACCTGATCACATGGACAACTCACCTGACATGATGCCCTCGAGCCACGCGACCTTCAATCCCGACATCCAATTCACACATCGCACTCGATCCCTCTCCTCCGTCAACGGGAACGCCGCATCGCCATCGCTAATTCAATACCTGCAAGACGATCTTTCTAACCATCTTCATCATGACCATGCTGTCGCCCAGGACTTTGTGTCCTTCTCCATGCCGCAGGACCTTGATTTCCCCTATCTCACTAGTGCTCACGACCCAGTCCTCGATGAGCCGGTATTTCCTGATTTGATTGGGCCAATATCAGCGAGCGATTTTCCTTCTCTGCAATGGCCATCACAGTTCAGCAGTCCTGGTTCGCCGTTCGCCGTGACAACACCAGAGGACATGCCCGATTTCTGGAATAGTCTCTCGCCGTCATTCTTCCAACAACCAGGCTATCCTCTTCAAAGCGTCGAGTTTCTCTGGGACCATTTCAACAAGATGACGTGCGGCATTCTTTCTGTCATGGACGGCCGAGACGAAAATCCATGGCGAACGCTGGTGCTACCATTGGCAGATCACTCGGCCGCTCTCCGACACGCTCTTCTATCAATGTCTGCTTTCCACGCCGCCGCAGACCATCCGCAGCTCAAGGTCGTGGGTGGCGAGCACAAAGCAAGTAGTATCCGACACATCTCGGACGGCATCAGAGACGACAGCATGGGTATACAAACACAGATTGCCACAGCCTTAGCGCTGACTTTCGCAGAATCTTGGGATCAACACATTACGACTGGAGTTGTGCACATCAAAGGCGCGGCCGCTTTTGTCAAAAATGCTTTGGAGTACCACAGACAAGAGCCTATGGCCGGGCTGGACTTGTTGCGATTGAAATTTCTCTGCAATGCTTGGGTGTACATGGATGTCATTTCGCGCCTGACGGGCGTAGACTGCGACGAGAAGACTGACTTCCAGACTTCTTTGTGGACAACGGAGGTGCCGGGCAACGAGGAGCCTGGTTACGGACTCAAATTCGACAACATTGGGATCGATGCTCGTTTAGATCCCCTGATGGGCTGTGCAGGCACTCTTTTCCCAACCATTGGAAATATTGCGAACCTCGTCCGCCGTGCTTGCAGATCGCAGAGGAGCTCCCCGAGCATCATCAGCACCGCGAGAGATCTCATGGCAGAGCTGGAAGAGTGGAACACCCCGACGTACATTCAACGCCCCCAGGACCCTGCCACGAATGTGCAGCATGCGCTCCAGACGGCTGAGGCATATCGCTATGCAACGATGCTCCACCTGCACCAAGCAGTACCCGAATTGCCCTCGAGCTTCCCCGATCCTGACGAAAATTACGCCCAGCGGGTGTTGCAGTACCTGGCTACTGTGCCGCTGACAAGCAGAATGCTCAACGTGCACATCTACCCACTGATGGTAGCTGGATGCATGGCTTCTGAAGCTGAAGATCGAGATTGGGTACGTGGTCGGTGGGATGTCATGCGGAAACGCATGCGCATCGGTGTCATTGACAAGTGCCTGGCGGTGACTGAAGAGGTCTGGCGTCGCAAGGATGATTACGAGGCGAAGTCGCCCAGGCACCGAAACCTCGTGGTGACCGCGGAACTAAGTCCTGGCCGTCAAAGAACCAAAGCACAGCCAGAGAAGGCAGGGTCTAGATCACCGGAGCCAGGCCGAGCCGGAATGGTCTTCACACTCGCCAATCCTAACGAGAAGGGAAGCAACTTTTCGAATGGCAACTTCGATGTCGCCTACTCGGTCCGAGGCCATCTTCATTGGGTCGGTGTAATGTGGGACTGGGGCATCGAGCCTTTATTGGGGTAGCGTTGCCAGAGTAAGTGGACGTTTACGAGACGCAGCGATGATGGGCCACAAGCTAAGTCTGCCATTGCAGTCTTATTGCTATCTGTGTTCACCGAATAGATATGTCTGGGACGGCGTTGGTGTATTGCTGGTTATGCATTGCGACGGGAGTGGGTTGTGATGATTGGACGAATCGGTGTGCTCTCGGCATTGTCGATGATTTATGCGGCTTACCATTTCTGTCTGCTTTCGCGAACATGTTTTGTTGAGCGTTCAGCGAGTGACGTTCAGGCGCTTGGGGGTCACTTGCAGACTACCGTTGCAAGGGAGTTGGCGGTTTCTGTTCTGGGCGTGGGTTGGTGGTGGTCGATGACTGATGCATTTCCGGCAGTTGGCGTGATCATAGAAAGCATGGGCTTGACGAACTAATTGACCGCGGCAGAATGCATTCTTTTTGAACGGCGGCATACTACACTGGAAGCATCCAAAGAGAAAGCTCAACGCAGCTTTTAGGCTATCTATCTATGAAGCTGGCCTATCTATCGTCAAAGATGAGCATCACGTGTTCGACACTCTTCTCGTTCGTCGCTCTTCCTGGATGCCCGAAACGGGCAAAAGTATCCCAGGCCGAAAGTAAACAATATCTATCGAGCCGGTCGTCCATGCAATTAGGCTATCGCTCGCCTGGCAAGTCGACTGTGATGAAGGAAAGCCGTCCTGCTCCTGAACCACATGCCCACATGGCCATCCCGGAAGGAGCAATTCTGACCTGATGCAACATCAAGCCAACGCGACAATGACCAGGCTCATGTGCATTCCGATGACAGCACTCGTGCTAACGAGCCCTCAGTAAGCACCGCCACTCAAGAGCACGCTAGAGCTCAATGCTTACTGTCACGAACGCGTTCGCGTCTGCTTGAGCAATGCTGGCAGTTGCTCAATGAAGGCATGCAGTACTGTCACGTTCTTGCTTCGTCTGAAGCAATAGGGAAACACAATATGTTGCGAGTTCAAGGTAGGTCAACATAGATTAATTAGAGCTCGATTTTCCTATCACGCTACAACGGGACCAGAGATTCCACCTTTCATCCCACCCCATCACTTCATATTGAATCTCGACTCCGTAGAAGGTGAGCTCTGAGAGTGCACGCAAAAGGGCAGGTTGCACGAGTGGGCCCACACGGAAATCAGAGCTTCAGCGATTATCAACCACATCGCAATCGATCTTCACCCTCCTTGCCATCGTCATGGGCTCCAAAGAACCGGTCGCAATGACCTATCTCCCCAAACAACAACAAGACCACAAACCGCCACTCATCGCGAACGAGAATTCTTTCCTCGGCGACGTTGCATCCAGCGATAAGAACGATTCGGATAAGCCAATCAGTGCTGGGTTCTACAGGCAAGAGAAGGGTAAGATCCGATTCGCTATGTAGTAGTGATTGAGGGCTGATATCTGCAGGTACCAAGCTCGTATACACGTATCATTATCACGAGATGAAAATAATTCTTGATGGGACTTTTATGATTTCTGATGAGACTGGACAGGAAGTCACTGCTACGAAAGGAGATGTAAGGCGGCATTCCAAAGTGATTGGTGATTGTGGTGGCTGACAGCCAGAGCAGGTCTTTTACTTTCCTGCTGGATCTACGATCACATTCAGCTCGCCAGATTTCGGGCTTGCGTTCTACTGCGGTCAACGGAAGAAAGATGCGGCTTGAGAGTGGTCACGACGAGAGGATCAGAGAAGGATGGGAAAGACAATGAAGGATGAGAAAAACAATGAAGGATGAGAAAAACAATGAAGGATGAGAAAAACAATGAAGGATGAGAAAAACAATGAAGGATGAGAAAAACAATGAAGGATGAGAAAAACAATGAAGGATGAGAAAAACAATGTTGCTATGATGCTTTAGGAAGAAAATGCTTCGAGCGATTTCCGATCCCCCCCCCCCAAATTGGATTTGCTACGCATTTGAGACTTGAACTGGACAACCGCCGCCTTTTCTATTTTCACAACACAAAGCATGAAACCGTCATAATTCTTCTCGCCCACAGTCTGGATCACAGTGCTCTGAAGACGTGGATGAGCTCCAGCAGCCTCGATGACCTCGCGAGAGCCAGCAACCCTCTCATCTGTGCTTGCCGCCTCGGCGCTGGCGACATTTCCCTTTCGAACAACATTGTCAACCACAACCACCGCACGAGATCGACACATCTGAACGGCCTCGTTCAGATAGTTGAGATTATTCTGCTTGTCAGCATCGATAAACACAAAGTCGAAAAGAGGTCGGTCCCCAGCTTCCACTTCTTTGCGAACCTTTGGGAGGATCTCAAGACCCGGGCCGAGCAGAACGTCAACTCTGTCGCTCAGACCGGCATTGGATATGGCCTTGTCTGCCACAGCCTTATTCTTTGCCTCGACTTCGACACTCGTGACTTTGACCTCTGGACCTGATGATGCCAGCCAGATGGAGCTGTACCCGCCCAGGGTACCAACCTCCAAGACGTTCTTCGCGTTGAGAGCCATGCATTGCAAAGACAGAAACTTCCCTTGCAGCGTTGACACCGCGATATCTGCTAGTCCTTCCGCCTTCTGATTTTCGATGGGATGGCGAAGTTCAGAGCATCGTGGAAAGGTGAATCTCTGGCAGTGACCAAATGCTCCTTCACATATCGATCAACAGCCGCCCAGATTTCATTCTTCTCTTTGGTCTGTGCGACGTTGTAGTTCTGAGCCATAGCCGAAGTGCAGAAGTCGGGATCCTCAAATCCTCTTGCCGAGACGGTAGCCGTGTATTTTCTCGACTGTTCTATGCATGCACGTGTGGCCCTGCTGCGCCACGTGCAGGATTCCAGATCAAGGATGGCGGGGGCGGGCAGGTGCAGGCAGGTGCGGAGAAGGCGTTGTCCGTTGCGGAGCGTCGGTATGAATGACGACGAGGCCAGGTGATAATTACGTGTGTAGCCGAAGCAAGCAGCAAAAGGCCGAAGGTTTTCTCATACGCAGTGAAATGATACGGGTTTGTTTTCCCCTTGCCTTCTTCCTCCCCGCCAAAACTCTGAACTCTAGTTCTACCTCGTACGAGCCGGTGTGGACTTCTCCACGCGTTTCATAGAATACACCCACCCACCCGCGAGCTGTGAGCCATGTCGTCAGATTCACTGGCCGTGTTTCGGAAGGGCTTGGGCCCTGATCTCAATGCTCTCGCAGACAAACATATGCAACATGAGTATGATGGCAGCAGTGTTGAGGTAGGACGGTACTCTAAGAATGCAGATGCTGACGACCTACGTAGCCTCCAACAATCCGACCGAGACGCGCTTCGCAAAGCCGCGAGCACCGTGAAAATGCATACGACCATCGGCTCGATCGTAGGTCTCTCGCTAGGCGTTCTATTGGCATTCAGGATACGTAGCAGCCGACAAAAGCTCTACACGGCATTCAGGACAGCTGAGAAGCCCCAAGCCGTTCGATTTGCCGACGGACGAGAAGAGGTGCTTCCAGATATCTCAGGCGCAGTCAAGCCTAGCAGAATTGGTGATTTGGCGACCTACACACTCTTGGGAGCAGGAGGCATCTTCTTCGGCGGAGAGACTGGGTTGTTGACTGGCTCTTTCCGCGCGCGGAGTATGATCACACAGGATCGCGAGAGCTCTACGAGAATACAGAATGCTTTTAAGAGGTTTCAGGCAGATGCGTTGAGGGAGCAAGCGAATTTGCTTGAACAGAGTATACACTGAGAGGTAGCAGAGGATTGACTGGAGGTTTTTATTATTTGCGAGCATGAGTCGTTGTGCTCTGTTCTCGGCACGCCACTGGACAGCTAGTCGTATCATAATGGTCGCATGCAAGCAGGAGCACAGGCTTGCTTTTGTTGACGCGCATACTCTGAATCCTCTGCAAAGACCGATAGGCTTTCGATATCGAGGGTTGCATGTCCCATTCGCAGGAGGCCGACAGCTTTGCGTTCCTAGACTGGCAGCAGGCATTTCCTCCTCTGTGAAGCAGAACTCATGGTGTTTTTTGATATGTTTAACTTGTCCGAAGATGAATTCCTTGATTTCTGGTTTATGCTCATTCAATTCTCTGTCTCAGTAGATACAAGAAGCTGTACAGTATCACCCAGACCTTCCATTTTCGACAGCATCGCATCGCTTCATAACATTAAGAATCCTCTCGTGCTGACATGTCGATCTACAATTTGGCAGCTGGAAGCTTCTCGCCCGCATTTGTGATCTCGTTGTACAGGAGTCTGTAGGGCATGGGTTAGCATGGATGTAAGGAAGTGGTATGGGTAAAGTCGGGTGCCACAAAACTTACGATGTCAAGAACTCCGCATATTCCTCGCCAGTCACTTGAGTAGCGAAGTACTTCGCAGCAAGTTGGTACTTGTTGCCCTTTGGCGCATTCTTCTCGAGTTCTTCTGCTTGCTCGTACAAGAGCTTGAGAGCGTACTGCTTGTCAAGCTTCTTGCCCTCCTGAGTCGTGGTACCATGTCGACACCATTGCCAGAGCTGTGATCGGGATACTTCAGCGGTAGCAGCATCCTCCATCAGGTAGTTGATTGGCACACAACCCACTCCACGAAGCCAACCCTCCATGTAGCCGAGACCGATGTTCAGATTCTTCCTGATACCATCCTCGGTGATGACACCTGGAACGTTCATGTTGAGGAGGTCGTTGGCGTTGACTTGGACATCTTCTCTTCGGACGTGGAACTGGTTGGGCGTGGGCATGTGCTCGTTGAAGACCTCACCAGCAATCACCGCAAGAGCCGGGTGCGCAACCCAGGTACCATCGTGACCTGCTCGGACCTCACGCAGCTTGTCGGCACGGACACCGTCCATGGCCTTCTTATTCGCCTCCTCATCGGTCTTGATGGGGATTTGTGCAGCCATGCCACCCATGGCGTGGACTTGACGACGATGGCAGGTTTTGATGAGAAGCTTGACGTATGCATCCATGAATGGAACAGTCATAGTCACAGCCGATCGATCAGGGAGCACGAATTGGCTGTTTTGACGGAAGCGCTTGATGACGGAGAAAATGTAGTCCCAACGACCGCAGTTGAGACCGGCAGAATGGTCGCGGAGCTCATAGATGATCTGGGCACTGTCAGTACTAATCTTTTCCTTCCAGAAATACGACCTACCTCGTCCATCTCGAACGCAGCGGTGATGGTCTCAATCAGCACGGTTCCACGAATAGTGCCTCTTGGCATCGCGATGTAGTCCTGAGCAAGGTTGAAGACATCGTTCCAAAGACGAGCCTCGAGATGGCTCTCCATCTTTGGGAGGTAGAAGTATGGGCCAGTTCCGCGCTTGACAAGCTCAAAGGCATTGTTGAAGAAGTACAGGCCAAAGTCGAAAAGCGAAGCAGAGATAGGCTCGCCATCCACGGTGAAGTGCTTCTCCTCGAGATGCCAGCCACGGGCGCGAGCGATCAATGTGGGAAGGGTGCGGTCAGTTCGGAGCTTGTACTCCTTCTCACCGAGCTTGAAATCAATCTGCTTGCGAATGGCATCGTAAAGATTCACCTGGCCGTTGATCATGTTGTCCCAAGTCGGCGAGCTGGCGTCTGTTGAAGCGTTAGCTAAAGTACGAGATATCTCTCCGCCTCCACCCACCTTCGAAATCGGCCATGTATGTCCAGACGTCGGCGTTCAATGCGTTCACAACCATCTTCCTGTCCACCGGACCTGTAATCTCCAATCTGCGGTCAACAAGACCAGGTGCTGGCTTTGCGCCTCTCCATGCGTCATTCTCGCGGATATGTCTGGTCTCTGGGAGAAAATCAAGCTGAACACCCTTGTCAAGCTCTTGCTGGCGGATCTGGCGTCGCTCGAGGAGAGCCTTTCGTCTGGCGTTAAATGTGCGGTGGAGGACGGCGAGGAAGATGGTCGCTTCCTTGGACAGGATTCGTCGTCTCTGTTCGTCTAGTCTCCCGAGGATATTGACATCCTTCAGAATCTGCTCGGTATTGACTGGAGTAGGCATGGTGGTTATTCTATGTCGGTGCACGCAAAGAGGTCAATCAAAGGTCAGTGAAGGAAGAGGAGAGTACTTGAACCCGCCTTTTGGCTAAGAGAATGTGGCACTCTGGATATATACGTCACGCCTGAGAGCTTGTGCAAAGCTGTCTGCCCATCACTACACGGCTACCGAGGACGATGGTACAGACAGTCTTCCGCCGTCATCGTCCCGCATCCGCACGCTCCCTGCCAGCTCGGCTCAGGGGAGGGCAGTCCGAGCTCACATGTTTGCGGAGAAGATTTGGGCCGAGGCCAATGAGATCGCGAACCGCAACCTTGATCACATGTAATCGAAGTCGTTCGACCAGAAATTGCAATCTGCTCCCGTCGCGGAAAGGCTAGAGCGGCGTGTTGCTCCTATGAACTCGCTGAGATGAGCCCGATGCAGTGTGGTGAGCTTTGTGGCATCCGCAGCGCCTCGTCAGAAACATATGTAGCCTGGCCCATTGCTCCGACATAACCGCACTTGCCGCGATATCGAATGAGAAGCTGTCTTGGCTCCAGCACCACACCACATGTGTTGATGCCATCCAGGAACACCTTTCTGGCCGCATCGTTCATTGGAACCGGGCGTGGTGGCCGATGCTGGGTCCTTGATCGGCATTGAGACCGCGTTGCCCGTGCCAGCCGGCAGATCCATTTTCTCCAGGCTATGGCCGTCGCGGCTCACACAAGCAGAGTCGATACACTTGCTGAGCCTCAAGAACCAGGCCTGCTATAGCGCAAACATCAAGTCTGAGCCCGACTGCCAGCATTCCAACCACCCGAAGAATTCTCGACGACCTCGGTTGACCTTCGAAACAAATCCCTCGCGCCAGGCTTGTGAGACATACCTACTGTAGAGTGACAGCGCCACACAGAAGAGGCTAAAAGCCTGAGCAAGTCTCTAGGGTTTCCCAGCGAGCAAACATTGACACGAGAAAGCTTTTCGCCACAAGATGTGGTGCATTCCGTGGAAGTACACCGTCGGAGTGTCCGCTCAGACTGGGTAAACGCTGCCGAAATTTCCGAAAGTTGTTGAGAATTGCTGAAAGCTGCTGAAAGATGTTGAAAGATGGCCTGCTCCAAACGCCTCGATCGTAAACGGTTCATGCTGAAAAATTTTCGACCTTGCAAACTGTTCAGGTACCGTATGCTTGCAGAAGCTTCACATGTCACCTGATACTCTGCGCTCTGCGCCCGGCCAAGCATGTTCGCACACGATTTGAACAGTCTGGATCATTGTATCCTGACCTTGAATTTTCACTGAAAAGACTCGAGCAAGACGTGCTGGACGGCAGCTTGCTTTCCGAGTTCAGCATGGGTCCGAAGTAGGTGAAGAGTCAGGAGAGGTCACGGAAACGCCAGACACGGGTAGGCTAGTGATTGGTGGGTAATATGTGGTGCTTTCTCATCCAACAAGAAGCGGTCGTGATCAGCTGTAGATAAATTTTACTTGTTGGCCACCCTGAGAGCAAGGTGGCATGTTTCCACAGCCTCTTATTGCCAGCAAATGTTCCTCAGCGTTGCTTGAGAAGGCTTGAGATCTTCAAATGAGCAATGTTCTCCTTGTTCTTACTTATATGCTTGTTTTTGGTAGCTTGCGACGGAGTCTGTGTTAGTCATAAGGAGTCAAAATTAAGTAATGAGACCAGAGCTCTTGGGGTAAGGTCGACTGATCCATGTTGAGAAGTTCACGCATGAGCAGGATCAAAGGCGATGCAGCTGTTTCTGACCATTGCCGTACCTCTAGCTGAGCGACACGCTCGGTTCAATGTCCCTCCTCCAAGCTGATGATCGATTCTCGGTAGTCTATTGTGCTTTGTTTTGCTTGAATGCTCAAGTAAAGCTTTGTAGCGGTTGAAATTTAGCCATGGAAAACAAGAGGATGTTCCAGGTCCAGAGAACAGACTGCCACTTTTCACGCCCGTGCCCAGCATCAAAAAGTGGCAAACAAGGCGGTCCAAGATGTGGCAACACGGATTGACGCTTTGGATCGATTAGTCGATTTCAATTCAGAGCACATTACTCCAGTAGAGCGCCTCCACGGAGTGCGAGGAAGGGCAACTTTGCTCGTGCATTGGTGAGACGGTTGCGTATCAGAACTCTGCAGACTGTTTGCCAGTAGACTTGAACACGGTCCATGTAGCTTTCATCGCCATGAGGTATGGTAGGAATAGACCGACAACATCCTTCTTTTTTTCCGGGGCTTTTCTGAAATACCTCCGCGATTACAGTTCTACTTCGTCAAATTTTCCATCTTCTCCAGGAGTTTGGGGTGCTTTGCTTGCGCTTGGTCCAGGCTCGTCGTCAGACTCTTCATCACGGCTCTTGGATTTTTCTGGGTCTTCTGCTTCGCGATCTTCCTCTTCTGAGTCGTCCTCCTCTGAGTCCGCTCCATCCACCGGCTTGGCCGAGGTGAAATTTCCTTGCGCGCCCTTCTCAGGATCAGAATCCTCGGGAGACCTAGGCGGCGGCTGGGGTATGCTCTGAGTAGTGGCAGTCGCAGCTGCACCACTCTCTTCGCCACGAGAGTGGGTGGGTCGCTCTGGAGTAGGCGGCGTATGCTCAATCCGAGGACTATCCCGCATTGGCACATTTGCACTCGAAACACTACCTCGCTGCTGGTGCGTGCTAGGTCCCATTTGTCGGAGCTTGGGATCGGCGTCCAAATAGTATCCTCGAACGCCCACAATTCTGCCTTCTCGCTCACAACCTTTGACCCAGTCAGGCACCACTACGGGTACATTCATCTCGACGGCCTTTTCCCATGCCTGCCCGCGGGGCTCAGTACACACAAAATGCGTGGTATCAATTCGCACTGTATCTATCATCTTCGCGCCGATCTTATTTACCGTCTCAGCCAAACTCTCCTTAAGCTGGCCCGGCATTATGCCAGGCGTGATGGTGATTCCGTGCAGGTCCGTCATTTTGTGTGTCTTGATCGCAACCTTTTCAGAGCTGTACTGTCCGGCACTGGTGCGTAGGACCAGGTGGAAGGTGTACTCGGTGTCCAGCGCAAGACCACTGATCTTGGTGCTCAGCTTGTCTCGTGGAATATTACCCGCCTTGGTGCCGTTGCGATATAGACTGAGACTGCGAAATTCAGCTGTAGCAAGGTCGACTGGATCCCATTCCAGCACTATGCTCGTCTGCGTGGCATTGCGACAGCGAAGGACCGGTGGTGATGGCGACTTGGACCCGAATGTCGAGAAGATCTCTGACTGGAGGGCTGAGAACTTCTGGTCGGCGATCGACTCCGCTTCTTGGTTTCTTGCCACATTGATGTCGACGATGCTGCCGGACTGGATATCGGATGGGAGGAGAATCGACGGGAACTCGATCTGAAGACAGAGAGCGCGTTAGTATAACAGCTGGCCAAGTTTGTTCATGGAACCTCTTTGCTCACCAGCCGTTTGTCCTCGGTCAGGAGGACTGCTACTCCAGCATCGACCTTTCCTACCGTGAGCGACACCAACATCTTGTTTTCATGTGGTGAGAGTTTATAATGCAAAGTCAATGGCAACATAACTGCGAGTTCAGGCGAACGCGGTTGGCTTGCGGACAGGACCTGCCTCCGAACCAATGAATTGATGGAGAGTCTCCATGTCCAAACCTTAGCAAATAGCAAATTGCTACACAGTATCACAAATACTATTACTATTACCAACCACCATAGCTTCCAGAAAATAGCAAATAGTAATAGTAATAGCAATAGTATAATAGTAACTACTATTTTTCTAATAGTAGGGACTTCTCTTATATAAGTATACTATTATTAGAATTAGTAGTAAATGTAACGGGCGAACAATATCAGAGACGTTAATATTCAAGACGTCGACGTAGAATCTAAGGAGAGAGGGCGCGACTAAATGCATCGGAGGGTTGCCGCGGCTCGGCGGGACGGCCCGAGCCGGCTTTCACGTGTCTTAGGCATGTGAATGGTCCCGCCTGTGACAGTAAAGTAGTAATTACTGTTGGTAATTACTGTTGCTATTGCTATTGCTGTTGCTATACGATCTTTAGAGAATGGCAAAGTTACTATTGCCACTACTATCGCCGATTAAACTTTACTGTTTTGCTATTTGCTTTTGCTATTGCTAGTTACTGAGGTTTGGACTTCTCTGATAGAGACTGCTGCTCTCACATGGGTGTTGGTCATGGGACAAGTCCATCACATTGAAGCTCTCATTCTTTTCTATGATTATCTATCTGCTATGCAATTTCATGACCTGAGATGGCACCTCCCCCGCATTCCGCTGCAATCGTAGATGAGTGCCTTGCATTTCTCTCCAGCGTTTCCACTCAGTGAATGACCATATCTTGCTTTCTTAACATGACTGCCACTTCCGAGACAACTGCCTCAGCTTTGCTGATTCGATTGGAGCCAGGGCCTGACACAGCAATTCTTCCTCGAATGGGTTGTCGTGCCCGAATTTGGTTTGTGATATAGGCAGCCGGTGGTTCATGCTTGAGCTTCACAGGAGGAACCTAAACTCGAATGATGTATGGGTTCGCTAACGTCTTGACATCAGACAACTCCAGATTCGAGTGCTAACGCGCTACGTGTACAGCCCCTTAATTGGGTGTTGTATGTCGCGCTGGCTTTCCATGATGTAGCGTTGTGCTTGATCCTACTCTCAAAGCGATACTCTTCACTCGTATTTTGCGCCTCCAAAGTTTTGCAACCATGCTCTTCACGCTTTCCATATTGAGGCCTGTATAACAAGAAAGCCCAGGAGTCCTACCAATTGTGACTTCGAGAACGTGGCGAGGAGGACGTAATGAACGGTGACATGTCGCCAAGTGCCAAAGTAACTATTCTAGCTTCGGTACAGTTTGGGGACTCCTGCCTGATCGAACGCGATCTCCTGCTTCGTAGACGTCTCGAATCTGCAATTCAGCCCAGTGAATTTCCGGCCAAGGCTTCTGCTTCGAGAATTATTGCGCATGACGAGCATTGAAGTCTGTCTGGTGGAGCGTGTTGCAATGCTCGTGCTCCAGAAGCGGACCTGAGGCCGGTCAATGTGACAAAGAAGCCAAGAGGTTGCATTCTGATCGACAGCGATTAACAGGCACGCACATCTTCACGTTGTTCTTCTTTTGCAATTTCACTTCGCTCGCTGCAAAGAGTGTCATGCTGAACAACGGTTACCTATATGTGAAGTTCAAAGACCACTGACGTCGAAGCTGGCGCTGGGCGTTCTGCAAAGCGGCGACGTTGAAGACACCTTCGCAAGGTGGCTGCCACAAGAACCATTGGACTCTTCACTTCTAAGACTCTATAATGCTAACCTTACCAGCGCCCGCAAGCCGCCGCCTCGTCTCAGTCATGCTTCTATTTGGACGACCTACTGAATGTCATTCGATCTAGTTGATGAGCGCAACCTCACCAACGACCTACGCCATGGCATCTTCCGAGTGCTGCCCTCAAGCTCTCGCAATCATCCGCGGCTACTTCCACTTCTGATAGTCAAGCTGCTGGATAACATTCTCCGATATACCTCAAGCCGGAAGAAATATCAGTCCGAGCCGCTTGAGAGGTTCGCAACATGATATTGCTCGGATCGGCCAACTCGTCAGGATGGACCTCATACAAGAGAATTCTGGAAAGTCGAAAAGGGCCACATGTGATCATTCATCTCTATCCTGTCCAAATAATGCAGTCGATGCATCAGCCGGTCCATGGCTCCTTCACCTGTCTTCTGGACCGGAAGGACAAGCCTTCATCTCGAATCGTAGATATGGTTCCCAGTCATGGGCTCGCAATGTGCCATGAGGAATCACGCCATGAGCGGCTAGGCATGTCAAGGGGTGCATGCTCCCTCGAGCTGGCTGTGGGCCGTACCTTTTCCGACGAGAAGCGGCACCGGAATGGTATGCCGCAACGACGAGAGGAATTCGGCTGTACCAGACGTGCACGTGGCTATTCTCCTAGCGCTAGGGCGAGTCAGATGAACAAAGGCAGAGCGTCAAGCCGTACCGCGAAGTTTGGTGAGAGGGGAAGATTAATGTGAAAGCCTACCGGCCACTCCGATCTGCAGGCGCTCACACTTTGGGTTGTTAGGTTGAGCGCTGGGCGCGAAGATGGCGTGGCACGGCTCAAGGCAGGACGGTGGCGTGGAATGTGCCGACTATAAGCCGGATGCACGATCCTGGATTTCCTCCGCGAGTAGTCCAATACATAGTGTACAGTATGCTGTATAGAAGGTGCATATAATGATTGCTTGACTGTAGGGCTTTCTCACAGTCAAAAGCTGCTAGAATGCATGCGATGTGCGATGATGGCATCTGGTTAAGGCCTCGGGCAGATGTGCTCGAAGTCTAGATGCTCGGGACCGAAAGGAGCATAAGTCCCGCAACAAGCAACACTAGATATCCAGTGCATTCTTATTTCCCTGGCAGCAACGTAGAACAACACCACGATGCCATCGGGCTTCCACGTGGGTGGGAGGTGGCGTGAGTGACGAGTGCCGATGCGATTTAGACATGTCCTTTGTACAGAGCGTCGCCTGATGAAGAACGAGACTCCGAGCACACATCTCAGCAAAGCGACCTAAAATCCTAAAATCCCCTCCCGCTATTCTACCCCAGAAAAGGCAAGCTGGCTTATACACCTTCCAAAAGCGTTTGCAACAAAAGCTCGTTCCAGTCACTCGGGAGAATGTGGTCGTGCATGCGAGGTTGGCAGGACCTGATCAAGAATCAAGATCAACGTCAGCAGGTTAATTCTTAAGCTTCAAGCAAAGCAATTTCGGACACAGCTCCTTTTTTGAAAGAGCCTGAAAAATGAAAGATGGCGGCCACGCGACAATCGTGACTTGCACGTTCTAGCGCGCGCCAAACTAGACGGAGCTTGATTGCGCCGAACGGGGGACAGGTGAATCTAGACGAACAGCAATGCGCGAATGTCTGCAGCGATGACCATCAGTAAAGATGAATCGGAATTTGCAGCACAGAAATGCCTCATTGGCTCGCGCAAGTAGCTAAGCTGTTGGAGCTGTTCCAGCTGCAGCCCGCTGACATGCAGGTGTAGGAATAATAGAGCATTGTTTCAAGAAAGCACCCTTGCCCGGCTCGTTGTGCCATCAGAATTGCACAGCCAGCCAACCTCTACTATTCCAGAGTGGTGGAATAGTCGCAAACTGAGTTCGGTCAGACCTTGACGCACTTGAAGCTGTGGCCAGCTTGATCACCCCTGCTGATCTCGCGTGCAGCGAGAAAGCCAAAGTGTGGAGTTGGTCCCATCGGCCATTCTCACGGGTCACAAGGCAGCTGCAGGCATGATGATGCCTTCACAAGTTTACACGGTTGGAAACGTCTGTTTTTTTCTTTCTACCTTGTATACATCGAGGTTGACACATTAGCGTTCGGATGCACCGGGGTCACGTTCATTCTCGCGTACCGACACTGTGCAGCTGTCGGAAAAACTGGCACGTCGGAAGGCTTCGAAACGTCGCGACGGCGGCTAGAACATCCATCGGACAGAGAACAAGATCAAGTCGGTGCGGCTTGCTTTCCCGCAGGGCCGCAGAGTGCTGCAGTAGGAGGCGCTAAGGCAGTGCCAGGGAGGGAAGGCGGACCGAGTCGTGCGCTCGACAATGTCTGGAGCTCAACTCGGCAGAGGTTCGCTTAGCTGTCCTGATGATTGGTGCGGTGGCATTCGCCTCAAAATCAACACGACAAGCTAAGGAATCCTGCAAATATTGGACCGGTGGAGTTCGGCCTGACTGAGAAGGCAGCGCGGAGTGGTCGCGCGGGATTCGTGTATGTTGTGTTCAGGGCGGTCCCAGCAACGGCTACGTGCTGGAATACAGCAGTTTTGACAGTCGCTGAGTAGAACGAACCAGCTTCGTGGACCAACAGACCCGAGAGCGGGAGCTGAAAGCCACAGCCGAGGTTTGGTGCTTGCGGTGGCTGCTTCAGTGCTTCCTGATCTCCAGCGTGTCTGGTGGGCTAGCGAGTTAGCGTAGAATAGAGACGAGAATCCTTGACAGCAACCCTAATTCGGCTGCGAAACCAAGGTGCCTTCGATCTTGTTGCTCTCCGCACCAGCACCGAGCGCATCCGCGGCGGACAAGGCTCTGTTACTCTGTCGCTTTCGAGGGAGTTTTGACGACTCCTGTGTGTTTCACGCTGACGACATACCTGCACATTCCAGCAAATCGAGCTGTCACTGCAAGTGAATGGGTTGTACGAAGAAGCGAGGGCCAACGTCGTCTTCGAGGCAATAGACCTTGGTAGGAAGCTGGGCTGGGCAACAGAAACATCGAAATTCTGCATAATCCGCACGTGGCATCCAGAGCAAGGCGCTGCAATCTCAAGCTACGCTGATCCGGGAGGCGGCCGAGGATACTTGCAGAGTCTATCTTTGTCGTGCAGCTGGGTCGTCGTCTCGAATGCTCACAAACATCCCTGCTGCCTGCCGCATGATGTTTTCCGCGGCGTGATTCGGTTGCCCTGTTGTGATCGAAGATGAAGCGCAGGCGAGATGAGGCAGCGCTATGGGGGCAGGAAGCGCGTGAGCAGAAGGGATGAGGTGTTCACAACAAGCACCAGTCTTTGCCAGCACAAAAGAAGTGTGACCAGATGTCAAGGTTAGCCTGGTCTGCCCCGAATCGATTGCGATCCGGCCATCTGCACACTCGCCAGCTAGAGCTTCGAGTGTGCGCGCAGCGTTGTCATGGCCGTCTGTCCAGTCAAGCAGTGGTCATCAGGCCTGCTGCTCATACAGTGCCTTTGTCGCGTTCTATCATCAGCGAAGACGGAAGAGCGTGAGAAGGTCTCAGATGCATTGCGCGATCCAGGCGTTTGCCCTGAAGCCAAGCGCAGGTGAGTTGCCTCAGAAGCTTGGGCGACCAGGCGTGGTCTGCTGCTGTGGCGCGCGACGCGGCTCTCAAGAGCGAAACACTAATGCCCAATCGCTGCAGGCTTATGGACAGGGATTAGCGGCACGGAAAGAAGATCCAGTGTGATGAACAAAGGCATATCGCTTGCATGTGGCCGCTTTGTTGTCCGTGTGGGCTCTCATTTCCTGAACGGGCGAGCATCTCAGGCTCCTCAGCGCGGCCTTCCAAATGCTGTGCTGCAATCATAATAATGCTGCGTGCAGTGCGTGCTCGGCAGAACAATGACGGTACAGTGGCACGCAGCAGGCATTCACTCACCTGCATGGCCTCAAGCTTCAGACACCAGAGATGATCGTCACTCTGGGGAGCAGACGCGCTACAGGCTAGAGGACAGTGGACAGTACAGGACACACAGACGAGATGAAGCACGTCCGGTGCGCACACACCACGCGTCGCACACTTCGCACCGGCGCCCGCTGGAGGCTGTAGCCTGTCTCGCGCTGTCTTTCCACCACTTATCGAGCCTCGCTGCCAGCTGGGCCGTGTCCCGTTCTGGTTTTTGGGTAGACGGGAAGGTGGTCACTGCTGCAGCATGGACGGACGCTAGCCGATCCAGATTCTGCAAAGCGAACGCTCAGTCGCTCAGTCGCCCACGCTCAGTCGCTCACGCTCACGCTCACGCTCCCTAGTGGCCAGTAAGCCGCGCTAAGCTGCCTCCCTCTCCGTGCCAGTCCTCTCTCCATATACGTACGCCCGCAGGACCAAAGGCTGCTGAAGGCTGGACCGCCCGGACGCCATCGACAAGCTTAAACAAAGGATCGCTGCGCCCACATCTCAAAGCGCCCGCACACCGTGACTGCAACTTCACCTCGTGGCCATTCGCCCTCCGTCTGCACATCTGTACCACGCCCTCTTGGTGCTCGTCGACGTCGAGACTTGCAATCACCACTACCACGACTGTCGCTGACCTTCACTGTCCCAGCTTCAGTGCCCTGCACCACTCGGACCCAGTCCATCCTGCCCTGCCTTTGCGGGAGACCCTCGGACATTTTGCTCCCACAAAGCATCAGAACAAGTCACTTGCAATCCACCCTTGTGCAACCAGGGTGTAACGCAGCATCTGCACGACCACACTTCTGGGTCGACAGAGATCTCGCCTTCCCGGCTCACGGGCGACCAGGCGGTCCGATTGCACGATACAGCACTGTAAGCCCAATCTCCCACGTCTTGGACTCTGGTAACGCCGAACTCCTGCTGAGTGCTTTCTAGACGACTTTTGAAATCTCCTGCAGCATTGTGCCTCACCTGCGACCGAATCGGCACGCACTCGACCCCAGCTCGAGCATCCTCCTTCGTCGCCCAAGGCGCTCTGATACCAGCGACTCGGTGTTTGGCTTGAGTACAAAGCCTGCTCCTACCCAGCTGTTCGGATCCTGCATCATTCACAAGCAATCGACAACCATCGATTGCCACATCAAGTCCATCGTTGGCAACACTCGATCTACCTCCATAAGCCGCTTCAACAAGCCGCTCCAACCGCCCTCCGTGGCTTTCACTCGCTCTCCACCGGGTGATTCCTGGCACGCTGAGAAGTTCTCTGCGGCTTCCTTCGCACCCTCATTCGTCACTCCTCTGCCCACTCCGCCTGCAGATTACCAGCCTCTCGGCTTCGTCGACCGTCGAACCGCAAACGTGGCTGCAGCAGTAGCGTACCCTCCTTCAATGGGACCTGGACAGGACCCTATGGGCGCTCCAACCAGCTTCACAGCCCGGAGACCAAACGCTCACAACCTCCCAGCCTTTGAGCTGCCCCCACCACCGGTTCAGCTTTCGCAACATCACAAGTACGCATCCTACAGTCATCCAGCTCCTGCGACCACTCTGACTAGCGTTGGCAATTTGTTGACACCTCCAAGCAACGGTTCAACCGACGGCATCAGCCCGGCTTCGAGCAACCCTCTGCCTAGCAGCGGCGCGGTTCAGCCCTTCACGCCCAACGGAAGTGGAATGTGGCCACCATCAACGACCAGCAGCTCATCATACGGATACTCATCAGCTGGCAGTGCTCCACATTTTTCTGGACAGGGCCGAGGGCTTTTCTCGCCGTCTCTGAACTCGATCGTGCGCGGAGGCAACTCGCCGACTGCTAGCGAAGCTTTGCCGCCACCTCCGTACGACATGCAGAGCTCCTATGCGTCTTCCATGCCCATGTCGGCGCCAGCACATCAACACATGATGGTCTCTGCTCCAGTGAGCCAAACATCGCCAGTGCACAGCCAAGAATCATTCGCCAGACCCCCGCCCACGCCAACGACTTCATACTACTCGCAGCAGTCATCGACCCCACAACAGGGAAGCTTTTCTTACTCTACCGGCCCATCTTCAATCGCGCAGAGCCCAATCAGCGCAGGTGGGCCACTTGGGAAGATGTCTCCTGTCAACCCACAAGGCCCAGTGCCATCCATCCATCAACAGCAGCCACAGCAGGCGTACGCCCAGCACCGCCCCTACAGCTATCCAATGCCAGGACCAGGACCCGTGCTCTCCAACCTCCACAACCCGTCCATGGTTGGAGGCATGCCTCATGGCATGGTCCCACACTTCAACAGCGGACATGCAGCACAGATGCACCACATTTACGGCCAACACCCTCCAAATCCACAAAACGACAGACCGTTCCGATGCGATCAGTGCCCACAGAGCTTCAATAGAAATCACGACCTCAAGCGACATAAGCGCATTCATTTGGCTGTGAAGCCTTTCCCTTGTGGCCATTGCGACAAGAGCTTCTCGCGTAAGGACGCGCTCAAGGTGAGTTCGGTGTCGACTTCATAGCTTTGACCTTCAAGTTCTAACACGCCACTCAGCGACACGTCCTAGTCAAAGGTTGCGGCAAGGCAGGTGGCGCCTCGGCGGAGGTCAAGGAGCTTGACGGTTCGCAGTCACCCGAAACCAAAAGCGAAAGCGCTGGACACAGTCCTGTAATCTCAGGTCACGCGTAGTCTACCTACGTCCTCTTTGCTTCCATACTGTTTGACGATACCCTTCTTTGGCATTGTATAAGTTGAGTACGAATTATTACGTTAGCGTTACGAAAGGGATGGCCAAGACGAGCAGCGAGCGAGCGGGCAAGCAGCCGGGTGCACACGAGGAGTTTAATTGTTCGGAGAACATCTGGAAACAGTCCATTGGAATGAGGACGTGGCGGATGAATGACGGAATTTTTTGTGCTACAGAGGTAAAGCGACGCCTAGCGACGAAGAGTTGTATGCAGGACCTGGACTGAACTCGTCGTCACAATGAGCGACAGTAAGTTGTGCAGCAGCACCAGACATAGCGAACAGCATGAATCAACCAGCAGTACTACTATGATCAATTTCACTCAAAAATTCCATGCATGACCTTGCGAGCTCTCTCTGCATCAATTCACGTGCACCATCGTCGATGGAGGCCGATTGTGATGCACACGATGAGGACGTTCGTGCGTGGCAGTATGCCGCAATAATCTGTGGCCCGGCGAGTTGCGATCAGCCGCACTTCCTCAAGCCCTCGCCTCGCCTCGCTTCGGCCAGAATCACGGCATTCCCTGTCCACTCATCGCGGCACTCGGTCTGTTCCCCCTTCATCAAAAAGATCGGGCGGCGACCGAGCATTGCCGAACAATGATGGACAAAACATGCGAATCCAATCATTTCCGGCCAAGTGCGAGGCTCGACCGGAGATATTGTACAGCTCCGCGATTCCTGGCCCGCGTGTTTCGTACCTTTTGACCAGCATGAGAGCAACTTCTCGAAGCAGATATGGTGTCACAGTCAATCAATTGCAGGGCCAGCGTCGCGGTCGATCAGGAAGGTGGTTCGTGGTGGATGTGTCCCCATTGTGAGAGGTGCATATAAAGCTTGCCACTCTCGCATGGATCTTCAGCTTGGCTCCCACGCTGTCGGGTAGCATATTCGCACCGTGCCTGGCAAGGTGCAGACGTGGGACCTTCCACCAGCCAGGTACGCAAATGTGTCGCGGCGGATACGTGCAGAGCGTGAGGCGCCCTTCTGTGCGCGGCGCGGCGCGGACAGCAGCGATTGTCTCTTCTTTCAGGCGTCAATGACTGTTAACTACAACAGGATCTGTCCTACGCCGGACGAGCGCGGCTGCCGTTTCGAGCGCGGGCCAATTCGCGAAGAGAGCACAGATGGAGAAGAGATGGGGGGGCGATGGCAGGGAAAGAGCTGGCGTACTCTATGCGGTTGAGCTGTTCAAGTAGGTATGACCAGCGTGAGCTATTCAGTGAGCGGTTGCGCACAAGACAAGACGTGCCTCGTGTAGAAGAGGTGGGTAGGGGGAGAAGACTGTCTCCAATGGCGCTCTCGAGACTTCAAAGTGCGATTGCCATTACTGAAGAGGCTCGCAAGAGTCTTGACACGTGGTGGGCGAGCTGTATGGGGTGTATGGGGTGTATGGGGTGTATGGGGTGGTGTATGGCGCGATGGTTGATCTTTGCACGCTGACCGGTGACTGGCGAGCTGTATGGGGTGTATGGGGCAGGAACTTGGAAGGTTCAATGTTGCCATCGACATCGAGTCGCTGTTCCGCCTGCCGTGGGCTGAAGTCGTTTGCACTTTCCTTCCAGCACCATCAACAACACCTGCCCGGGAAAGCACGGCGGCTTCGGCAGCTTCCTCTTGCATCGGCATCGCATCACCCACCGCAGCAGCTGAAGACCGCGCCTGTCCAGCACCCTCGCGTCGTCCGCTGCGCTGCGCTGCCGGAGAGCAGAGCTCGTGGGTTTGCCGTCGCCGCACGCACGCTGTCCTCTCCTCTCGCTTCGCCTCGGCGCCCCTCCCACCGACGCTGTCACTTTCAACGACATATTCATTGAAGCACGAAACTGACGCGACTCGTCTCAGAGGCACAAAGCGCGAGCCCCGCTGGAAATCGAGAGACATTTGGATAGCACGTGAGACATACACCAACAGCATTCGCATCCACGCGCAGCAGCACATACGCATCACCCGTGGCCGCCATCTCCCGACGCATAGCTTTGCGCGTATGCAGCCATTCCACCCGGTCTGACACATGGCCGAGCGCTATCGAAGCAGCCGGTCCGCGGCCAGAAGACAGCCCCTGACGGAGCTGAAGAACAAGGCCAACACGCCTCCAGTCTCCCAGCAGCAGACGCGCCAGTCAAAGCTCGACACCTCGTCCCATCCAAGTCTTCCTCACAACGAGTCCTTGGAGGCAAATGGTACCCTGACCGTCCGCAGCCATGAACGGCCCTACTCAACGGAGAACAAGCGCGTCTCACAGATCGCCAGCGAGTACGAGCGCGATTCAAAACGCAATTCGGCCATCTCCACGACTTCGACAAATGCATCCACGCGGAAACGCAAGGCCTTCATCGGCCACTGGCAATTGGGCAAGACGATTGGCACAGGCGGCTGTTCCCGAGTCCGGATTGTTCGACACAGATACAGAGACCAGTTGGGCGCGGTCAAGATCATCACGAGGTCGGCTGCCGAAAGCACGCGTGCTCAAAGTCTGGCCAATCTCATCGAGAGCACGAAAGGATCCTCTGCCGTGTCACCTGCTGGATATAAGCCAATTCCATACGGCTTAGAGCGGGAAATTGCAGTCATGAGGCTTCTAGAGCATCCAAATATTGTCCGCTTGTACGATGTATGGGAGAATCGTAACGAATTGTAAGTTTCGCGCCTTGCTGTGACCAGTGTTTTCGCTGACCCTTGCGATCAAGATACTTGATCATGGAATATGTCGATGGTGGCGAGCTCTTCCACTACGTTGACGAGAGGAAAGGTCTGCCAGAGGACGAGACCGTTCTCATCTTCCGTCAAATCGTCTCCGCCCTGCTTTACTGCCACAGGCTACTCATTTGTCATCGTGATCTCAAACCGGAAAACATCCTGCTCAACAAGCAGGACTTGACAGTGAAGCTCATTGACTTTGGCATGGCCGCATTGCAGCCGCAAGGCCGGCTCCTCAGTACGCCCTGCGGCAGCCCTCATTATGCTGCGCCAGAGCTCCTGAGTAGGAAGCCATATGACGGGCACCAGGCTGATGTATGGAGCTGCGGAGTCATCCTTTATGTGATGCTTACTGGTACTACGCCCTACAACTATGATGCCAGTGGGAACCTCGATGCGCTGTTCCGTATCATCCAGGCAGCGAACTACTACGTGCCTGAAGACCTCAGCCACGAAGCCAGAGATCTCATCAGCAGGATATTTGTGCCCAATCCCAAGAAGCGAATCACATTGGACGAACTTTGGGACCATCCTCTGCTCCACAAATATGATCGTAACTTCGGCTTCATTGGCGAATATGGCACAAAGGAGGCAGCAGTCGGAGACCCACCGAAGCTCGACGAATGGCGCGTGCACCGCATACAAGACATTGATCGCGAGATCTTGCGCAACATGCGAACCCTTTGGCACAGCGAGCCGGAGCAGAGTCTGATCCAGAAACTGCTTAACAACGAGTACAACCAAGAAAAGCTATTTTATGCTGCCCTGATCAAGCATCGCGAAGAGAATTTGGAGAATTACATTGGTGAGCCTGACGATATTAGCTACTCGGCAAGCGACTACCACCACAGCCATCCGCTTAGAGGTGAGGATCCACCTCCTCTACCGACAGCCGCCCAGCGCTCTGAGTCCAAGTACTCAATCATGAACGATGAGCATCTACGACCCAGTCACAGCTTTGTAGCCCCCCCTGCATCTGTCAGCAGCTATGATCCGTACAGAGCGTCGAGAGATCCAATTGTGAACTCCAATGGCGAGTACGTAAATATCAAGGTCCATCGTACTGCAACCAGCAGCACAAGGAGGGCAAGTGTGGGCCGTAATTTGCGACATCCTAACTCTACGCGGATCGAGACTCTGAAGCATGCTCATCGCCGTCAGTCTGCCAATGCATCCTCATCGAGCTTGCCTCGTTCTGGGAGGAGCAGATCTACGTTGCCCCGTTCCTCAATGTCGCGGCATTCTTTGACGAGCACACTCCTGCCCAGCAGTCCACCGGTCCCCATCACTATGCGTCCGTCGGACGTTCACAAGCGTGGAGTCAGCTTTGGTCATATACGTCGGGTCTCGACCGCCAGCGCTTTGACATCACAAATGTCGTCAACCAACGCATCGACGCCAGCCACGCCAAGCTTGCCCGTCCATCTGCGCGACCATCAAGCCCGAGTCAAGGCTCAAGCTAGACATTACGCGGAGGATAGCCCGACAGCTCATGTGGACCAGCCCATCAAATCGCGCAAAGAGCGATCGAACAAGCTGGAGACGCCTCGCATCAAGGTCCGAAAGCCCGTCGATACGCCTGGCGATCATATGCGCAGCCAGATTCGAAAGCACAGCGCCGAGCTGGAGAAAGCTTGTGAGGAGGCTTTCTTCCGAGACTCGTACAATTCCAGCACTACTGCCAGGACTTCTCTCACAGATAAGCCTTCGCCTTATGATACTCCTCCCTCGTCCATTGCAGCTCAGCCACCAGACACTACGCCAGGGCTGCCTTCGGCGACAAAACCAACCCCACGGCCGCTACCAAACACGCCCAAGGATACTCCAAACTCGTACTTGACACGGACTCTGGAAGAAACGAAGCATAAGTTGGCCACCTACAGGGGCAGTGGTGAAGATAATACCGCGAGGATTGAAGAGGTCATGAAGATGCTCGACAACATCATGCCCACAGCTGGCCCGGGCTCCGAGAGGCGGATAGTGTCTGCACCGGAAGCAGCGAGACAGCCAGAGCAAAATGGCTTCCTGCCAATCATTTCGGAAGAAAGTAGCGATCCACGAAGCAGCAAAGAAGGCAACTGGCATCGTAGTGTGACAGCTCCAGTGGCTAAAGAGAGACACCCGGAGGATCACACCATTCGTGTCGTTCCACCTTCGTCTCCTGGTACCGTGGCTCCTTTGAACGTCCGCAAACGCAGCAGCGGGAATCAGCTCAACAAGGACGTCCACAGAAGACCCACGACAAAAGCATCGAGCGACACACTTCGTCGCAAACACGCAGTCGCTGCTGACGTCTCCGCATTAGAGTCCATCGATGAAGATACAACCTTGACCACGCCCACATTAGTACGAAAGAAGCGCTCAGGTTGGTTTGGGAGGATCAAGAGGGATGCGGAGGGAGATGTGCACTCAGGCCGCCCGACTTCGAAAGCTGCTAGGTCCATACTGACCACACACGATGAGACCGATGCTAGGCGACGCTCGACACTTCTCACCAAGGACTCGCCTAACAGCAAATCGTTGCCCGATGAGCCACCACTCTCAGCACAGTCGAGCGAGTTCCCGATCCGCAAGCATCGTATCGGGAACAGCAAGAAGGGCTTCTCGAAATGGCTTGGTCGAATGGGACGAGAAAAGGGCGATGACAGCACAATGGTCACAGAGCCTGGTAAGCTTTCTATAGCAGTAGGCCATGCCCCCGAAATGCTGACTCTCACAGACACTACTACCATGCTTACGAATCAGTCTTTGGACTCGTTGTTCTCATCGACCTCTCCAGCACCTTCTAGCAATGACAGCCCGCCGACTGCGGGACCAGAGCGGTCCTGGTTCGCGCGCTTCTTCAACATCAAGCCTGTGGTGGATGTCCTTTGCTTCGCCATCCCCAGAGGGCGTGCTCGGCAAGAGCTGGTCATGCTCTTTAAGGAGTGGCAGCGACACGGTATACGTGACCTTGAGTACTCTCGCGAGACGAACACCATCACAGCTCGTGTTGACAAGGTCAACACTCTCAGCATCAAGCCTGTCACTTTCCGTGTGGAACTATTCATTGTACTTGAGCGTGGTCAAAAAGTCGGGCTCTCGATTGCACGTTTCGTTCAGGTCAAAGGTGCTGCTTCGGGCTTCCGACAAGTCTTGGATGTCGTCGACGGCGTAATGAGATCAAGAGGTTGGCTGGTAGAGGATGAAGAGAAGTGGAGAGCGTTGACTGAGGTTGTCAGTGGCTACTGATGGATGCGATCGTGTCGACTCTACAACGCCATGTTCCGAAGCACACTTGGGGCTTCCTTGTCCTTGGCTTCGGGCTCCGTCACTCTGGACATTGAACTGGTTGGACAGTCGTGTCACTACACTATACATGGCATACAATTTCCTGGAATCGAGTTCGTTCTGCAGACACAACTGCTTTGGGGAATGTACAGATTCGAAGAGTTTTGGCAATGGTCGTGCAGTCATTGTGTATCCAAAGAATAGTAATGCATAATGGAAATGTCGTATGGTACGGACGCAATGCTTGGACGATCTCTCTGCTTCAGTATTCGAACTCGTGACTTGCAAATGTGGAAGTAAGCTCTATGGATGCAGCGAAGTGACGCGTGCCTCGGTCGTCGTCCAGGACAACCGCCATGAGCTCGGGCCGCTTGCTTTGTACACAGCAAAACTTCCAACGTCATTTCGGCAGAGCACACACCAATCTCCCACAGAACTTAGTTATCTCGCCAATCGTGGTGACCGGGTCTCGTGGACGGCCTATCCTTGAACCACCACCACCACCACCACCACTACTACTACTACAATTGAAAGCGCAAGGCCGTTCGCGCAACAATGGCACGGCGCAGCTCAGCGCGCCTTGCAAACCGCAAGTCAACAACACCGAAGCGCGTCTCGCTGTCCCACGATGCTCCCGTCACTCAAACTCCGCGCACTGTGCCGGCAAAGCTCGACTCGCTGCAGGAGAGCGATGAGATGCCAGGCGCCTTCCCCGACTCGTCCTCCACCGTCAGCCACCCAGACCTGAAGCAAAATCTGTCTCTGTCGACGTCAACAGAGACGCCTCGCAGAGGCACGCCGATCAAGCCTAGCGAGCAAGAGATGCACCCACAGCTGCACCACCGCACTGCCGCAAAGCCGAGAGAGGAAGCACGACATCTCGGTTTCTCTAGCATGGCACCTCACACCGAGCCGTCCAAGCAGAAGGGTGCTCTTGCTGCCCTACAAGCAACTCCTAGCAGGACGCGCACCCTTGAGAGTGACCTGAAGTCTCCTTCCTTCCAGTTCACATTTCACCGCGAGCATTCGCTGGAGCTGAGCCCAGAGGCTAAGAAGCTCATGTATGAGCAGCGGGAGAAGGCGGCGTTGATCAGAGAGCAAATGGTGTCCAGCGGCGAAGGCGTGCAGAGCATCGACCAGATCTTGGCGGCGCGTAAGATCGCCCAACCGAAAGGCCGTTTCTCGCAAGCACACTTGAAAGAGTTTGAGAAGATGGAATCCATCGCTGGTCATGCCAGTGCCTTCCGCGCAGATGCATCTCGTCTCAAGGCGGTCATGGAGAAGAGAGATGAGACGAGATCATTGAAGCGAAGCCCGTCCAAGGCGAGACTAGACGAACCAGACACGCCTTCATCACGACCTTGCTCGCGTGAGGGCCCAAAGCCGACGCCAAGCTTCAAAGGAAGTGGCCTGCCATGCTCTAAATCTACGAGAGATCTTAAGGGTGCCGTAGCAGCTGGACCATCCTCACCCACCAAGCGATTCAAGCGTGCAGAGACTGATGATGTGTCGGCGAATCGTCCACATTCGAGTCAGGGTGAGAAGTCATTGCCATCAACGCCTAAGCAGCTTCAGTCAAAGGCATGCGCACCAAATCTTGCAGCCCTTACAACTCCAACAGCAGCGTCACTCGCCCGTGCCGCTAGTGTGAAGTCAACCAAGACCAGCAAGATCCCAGCCCCCCAGCTCTCGCCCACGAAACTTTCAACAGCACCAGCCATCGCTCTGCCAGCAGCGGTTCAATCCATCCCCATCAAAGCCGCCTCAGCTGAGCAAAAGGCATCGACTCCTCTGCTAGCAAAATCACCGTCGAAAGCATCTCTCTTTGCCACCAAGCCGACTGTGACCGCTACAGTCGAGCAGCCAAGTTCGATGATGAGCGCAGCTCTTGCTCGGTCCCCAACTAAGAGTGGCATGTCTAGAAGAACGGGAGCAGAACAGCACGCCGAAGAGATGCCCAAGGAAAAGCCTGTTCCATTCCTGTCCAGATCCCCGGTCAAAGCAGCAGCCAGCCAGCCTTCCAGGGAAGACTCATCACATGAGCAAAAGAGCACGACTCCATTCTTCGCACGATCCCCCACCAAGCTTCCCATGGCCTCCGCTCCAGTCACGGAGACTCCTGACAAGAGTGCGTCGAGCAAATTGATGGGTCGCTTCAACCTACTACGTCAGTCACCAATGAAGTCTATCCTACGGACACCACAGCGTCTTTACTCTGAAGATCCTGCAAAGGTCGCCGCCGGCACTCATCTTGCGACTCCACCAGGCCAGAGAGCTGCCGATCTGAACAAGACTTTGCCAGCCGCTCCCCATACTGCAAGCCATACATCTAAGAAAGTTGACTTTTCGTCGTCCACAAAGGCCCGCGATCTCAAAACCCAAGAGCGTCAATTTTCCGAGTCCAAGACTCCTACGCCTTCCCCTAAGAGCGAGCGTACGGTCTGTATGGTGGCACAGCCGGAGCCAGAGGCAGTCTCCAGTGCACCTGCATACCCAACATTACCACTTGAACTGCCGACCTACGATCGCATGCCATCACTCTCTCCATCTCCTCAGAAGCGTCGACAAACAGCTGGACCCCAGGATTTTACGTTCCGCGCCGATAGCAATGGAATCATGTTCGGACAATCACCGAATGCTCCAGCTTCTGAAGCTCAGCGACAGCGTCCTTCGACAATTCGCCATGTCTCAGCTGATGTCGTTCCGTCCCCTGCTCCAGTGACAGGTAGCAAGAAGCGCAAGTTTACATTCGAGAACAATGCCGCAACTGCTTCTAAAGACGACATCGTTTCCCCCGCTCAAGGCACGAAGAAGCGCAAATTCGAGTTTGAGAACAAGATGGCTGCCGCAAAAGCAGACTCTGATGTCGAGATGACTTCCGACAAGGAGAATACGCCAGTGCCCCCAGAAGTGGAAGGACAGGAAGAAGAGCATAGACCCGCCAAGCGAGTCAAGGCTTCGGCACCCTCGGCCACCATGAAGCCTTCCGCGGCAACCGCCCCTACAGCAGCTTCTGCCGCTCGTCGGACTACTCTCGGTGTCAAGCCAAAGGGCGCAAAGGCTACCAGTCCTGTGAAGAAGCCAACTGCTCGCTCTGGCACAACGTCCACCATTAGCCAGAGCCGGCTTGCTGCGCTTTCACAGCCGAAGAAGCGGAATTAGGAAAGGCGGTACTGGAGGAGTGGTGGAGTTGAATTGCGTATCTTGACCATGAAAAGGGCGCTTCGTTTGCAATTGTGAAGAACTAGGTCAGGAGCAGTAATTGCACGCCTTGGACTGAGTCGAGCTTCTCGCATTGTCAGACATATTGGATGAATGGAAGTGCCAGCGCTTGGTCGCTGGCCACAGCACTGCTACTACTTTTACTACTACTACGCTACGATTGTGATTTGAGCATATTAGCATGGCGTTGGTGAATGACCGGAAGAGCATTGTATATCTTAGTAAAAGCATTGCGTATGCAGAGGAACAGGACAGAATGTACAGTACTGGAAACGACAGCAATCTCTTCGGTTCAGATCCGTTGATCATTCATCTGTAATGAATACTACCGTGAGCCACCGGGCCGCCCGCCACGAAACATGGCAGCAATACACCCTGCTTGATGAGATGATGTTGCTGCTGAGTCGGAGGTCTTCGTCTCTTGAATCTGGTAGCTCTGCGTAGAATCATTCAGCTACGCTCACCATCTGGCAGATCGATTTTGTCAAGTGCTCGCTAGACCTATGCGGAGCGGCCACAGGACGTGGCACAATGCCGTCATTGATGGCGAGCAGCCTACCTACCATTCACACGAGCTCCCACTTCGCTAAGCGTCCGATACTCTGCCCAGCGTTCCTGACAATGCAGATTTTGCCCTCTTGAGTATCCTTTCTGACGTCCTCCAACACCCTTTCAAGCAGAATACTCCCCACGCCCGTCCCTCTTCCCTCTGCTAAATTCAAATTCCCGGTCGTGACGAATCCAATCAAATCCTCTTCATCGGGTACCTCGGGATAATTTTCTTCTCCGGCTCGTGCGGGTTCGAGGAGGGATTGTGCTAGACGGCGTTGAACAATGTGAGGAGGTGCGTCTTTTGGAAGCTTCGGAAGGTGTGGGGATTTGGGTTTTGCATGGTTTTGTGGATGTAAAGAGAGCCAGGAGTTTCGGAGATCTGGGTTGGAAGAAGGCAGGCGGTAGATTCTAGCGCAGTGCTGGGGTGTTCCCTTCGATAGGCAAGTGAGGGAGATTGTGATTAGGGGGTTCGGGAGGGTTGGCGGGAGGGTGGCTGTAGATAAGCAGGCTGATGCTTTGAAGCGTGGGAGGTAGGTGAGTTTTGGTGGCTCGATGCATGTCGCAGCAGCTGCCATGTTGGTCTCGAAGGTGTTATCGTAGGTTTGTGCTGCTGCTGCTGCACTGTCGACGCCCTCTTTGGTATCTGCTTGAGTAGCCTGTGCAGGACCATTGATCAGTCGCTCCCAATGACATGCCCAGCCAGAGCCAATTTCTCCCTTCTTGCCATTTGCAAGCTTGACGGCATTCCAAGTGATCCGCTTGCTCTTGGGCCGTCGTTTCCATTCATCTTCGCGTCTCTTTCGCTCTTGTTTTTCCCACTCCCATCCAGCTTTGGTGCCAGGAAAGTCACCAGGAAACCAAGGTTTGCCAGCCTCGAAGCACAGCTGACGCTTCTCGTCCAACCCGCCGAAGCGAGGCTGGCCACCTGTGGATAATGGATAGTAGATAACGCCATACCAGATCGGCTGCACCGCTTTCCAGGGCAGTAGCACAATCCATGATGCTTGCCTTCGGTCTCCACTTGATGTCGAGTAGATCGTGGTAGGAATTCTGGGATCTGTGGATGCTGCTTCAGGGTACTGCCCAGGTGCTGCAAAGGACTTCCGTCGATTGATGGCCTTTTGACTGGGCAGGCTTGAGCTTGCGACAATACGAGGTTGTCGGGCAAGCAACGAGAACGGCACTGAAGGCGCATCGACTGGCCATGAAGCCGTCAGCTCGAGCAACTTCATTTGCTCATCTGCTGTGGTTGGAAGCGTGATCGTGCGAGGAGGGTGGTGTAGTCTCGGATCCTGTACATCGAGGCCTAGGACAACATTTACTGGTATCAACGAGATATTGGTGAGTCCGGCCAAAGAGGTCCAAGTCTTCTCGGCACTTCCGCTGGCATGCCCGACAGATCCTTCCTGGCACGGTGAAGGCCAGAGAGCACCCAAGAGCGCTTCAGTCGCTCCAGGACCAGTCACCTCGATACTGCCGATCTCGAAGCGAAGATCTTCAACGCTGACTTGTGGCTTTGCGACTTTGCCCAGTCGAAGGATCTCCTCCCATAGTTGTAGAAATGCAGACGGATGCACTCGCAACAAGACCTTGCGCTTTCGTTTCGACAATCCTTCGCCTTCATTTGTTGAGTCATGCGGAGGGGACCATATCACGGTCACAGGTGCGATAGGTCTATGCGGTGCTTCACGCTCGAACACAAAGCCATCCCATGCTCTACTGCCACTGCGCCACTTCTCTCCATTCCTAGTCCACAGATCTTCATCGACATGCAAAGCTTTCAGCATACCTTCGATACTTCGCTGCTGGCCCTCGAGACCAATAGTCGACGTGTAGCTTACATCCCAAGCCAACGCGCCACGATCGTTTGCAGCTCGATGTGTAGGTCTATAACATTTCGCAGTCGGGGTCAATGGAATGGCAAAGCGCCATAATGCTTCCTTTGGAGGTGTCATGCGGGCTCTTTTGGCGTGAAACATATGAGTTGGCAGCCAAGTTTTGTTCATTTGTCGTTTTCGAAACTTTGCTTTAGGCGGAGGGGCTTCTGCTAGCCTTGCCTTCTTGACTTTCGGTGCTCGTGTCTTGATAGCAGTGCCTTCGATCACTTTTCCGTCTTTCGCTCGTTGCATAGGCCTGACAGTGACCTTCTCATCGTCATCCTTCTTGCTCGCTTTTCGGTGTTTGACGCCTAGTGCTCTGAGCTTCTTTGCTGTTTCCAGTCGCAATCGCGTATGCCTCGTAGGTTTCCTCCGCCTGGCAGTGACTGCAGGAGTATTGTCTGCTACCATCTAGCTCACATGTCAGCGATCAGTGCTAGCTAGCCACTTGATACCCAGCTTCAAGCCAGATCAGAGGCACAACGTACCTCCACTTTGGCGCGCTTCTGCAAACGCTTGGGGACCCTCTTGGTATTGTGACTCGCCGTCCTTCGTCTCAACTCTTTGGGCACCTGCTGAAAAGCACGGGTAGTCAGAGCTTTCTTGCTCCTGGCCATACCCTCTTCCAGCGCTCGAATCTCATACTCTCTCGCCTTGACGAACTTGTCCACATCCACTTCTCCATTCTTGAAGGCCGTCGAGGAAGTTTGACTAGCAAGTGCCCGCGCGTCTCGCTGCTTCGCTCGGTGATCGTTCTTCGGCCTCTTGCTGTCACTCTTGGACTTGCACGCATTCGTGGGCGGTTCCTTGCGCTTTTTCGAGGCATCATTTGGAGGCGCCATCTTGTCGCATGGATGTAACCCACCCTATAGCATCTTCGACTACATATTGTGATCTTTACTGCTCTGATATTTGACAAGAACTTTGATGGCGCACAGTGAATGTAAATCTGCCATGCCCTCAGCTGTCATTTTAGACTTTTGACCCGCGCCCGCGTCAGAACGCGCCTCTACGCGTCTCCACCTCCAACACTTTGCCCTCGACCTCACTGCCTTCTCGGTAACATACAACACTACCACCGACGATTCCGACGCGACCATGCCGTCATCGGCGTCCGCCACGCCGCATCGGCGTCGCAGAGACGAGTATGAGCAGGGCACCGAGAATACGGGCTACGAGTCTGCCACCAGTTCGCCGGCCAGCAAGCGACACAGCAGACACCATGATATCGAAGACAACGACGACGATGATGACGACCAATCTCAAGATGCTCCTCTCCTACCAGATAGCTATCGTCGCTCTCCCAAGGGCAAAGGACGCGCAATTGACGCATATAATGTCTCGGACGCTTCGCAAGAACACAGCCCTGGCGCTATCGTTCGCGTCACCATGAAAACCTTCGTCACCTACACGCATGCCGAATTCCTTCCTGGTCCCAATCTGAACATGATCATTGGCCCAAACGGTACGGGCAAGAGTACTTTAGTATGTGCCATCTGCCTGGGTCTGGGATGGAAGCCTGAACACCTAGGTCGTGCGAAGGATTTGGCCGAATTCGTCAAGCATGGCGCCAAAGAAGCTACCATCGAGATTGAGCTCAAGGCCGATACCGACATTCATCCCGAAAACCCTGTCATCACCTGCATCATCAACAGAGACGGCGGTAAAGGCGACGACAAGAAAACAACGTTCAAAATCAACGGCAGAAAGTCAACTCGCAAGGCTGTACAAGAGTTATGCAAGAATGACTACTCCATCCAGGTCGACAATCTCTGCCAGTTCTTGCCTCAAGACAGGGTAGTCGAATTCGCCGCTCTGTCACCTGTTGAGCTGCTCGTCCAGACCCAAAGGGCTGCCGCGGACCCATACATGTCTGAGTGGCATGAGCAGCTCAAGACTATGCGCAAGAAACAACGCGAGAAGCAAACCGAGAATCAAGATTTGGTCGCGACATTGAAGGGAATGGAAAGCCGCCAGAGGAGCCAAGCCGAAGATGTGGAGAAGTTTCGGAAAAAAGAAGCACTTCGAGATCGACTGAATGCACTAGAGAAGATGAAACCCGTCGCTGAGTATTCCGATATTCGCAAACGGCGTGTCGAAGCAAAGGAGAGAAGGAAGGCAGCTGAGAAGGAATTTAGGGCATTGGAACGCAGAATGGAGCCCAATTTTACATCCATGAAAACCAAGGATGCCTACCGAAAGCAACTTGACAGGGTGGTCAACCAACGGTCGAACCTCGTAGCGCAGACAGAAAACAGACTGGGCGGCGAACAGGGAAAGCTAAGGGACTTAGGCGACCAAATTCAGCAGTGCACAGCAGAGCTGAACACCGAGATCGATAGAGTGAAAAAGGATAAAGCCACTGTCCTTCGTCTTCAGCCTGATCTCAATAGGCTCAGAGCGGAGAAAGACAAGCCTGCTCCAGAGTTCGACTTCGAAGCCTTGAGCGAAAAGATCAAAGACCTGTCAGATCGCATCAAAGAGATCGACAAGGAGGAAGACGAGCCCACAGACCAAATGAGGAGTTTGGGGTTACAGGGTAGACAACGCCAGGAAATGATCAAGGAGGAGCAGGCCAAGCGAGTGCGCCTACAATCCCAAGCTGGAAAGATGAGTAGTCAAATCCAAAGACATTCAGCTCAATCGGCCAAGTTGTGGGACTGGTTGCAAGATAACCGCGAGCAATTCTCTGGACATGTCTTCGGGCCGGCTATCGTCGAGTGCTCGGTCAAGGATAAGCGTCATGCGAGCATGATTGAAGCAATCATTGGTGCAGGCGACCTAAAAGCTTATACGGTTGTCAACAAACAGGACTTCCGCAAACTCACCGACCACGGCTTCAAGACCATGAGACTATGGGACTTGGCGGTTCAATCTGTAATTCAGCCTCTGTCAGATTTTGAACATCCCTTGTCGGACGAGCAGCTAAAGAGCCTTGGCCTCGAAGGATGGGTTCAGGATCTTCTGGAGGGCCCAGAAGCTGTCTTGTCTATGCTTTGCAGCAACAAGAATCTCCACAAGATACCATATGGCACGTCGGACAAGATCAATGATGAACAGTTCGAAGCCATCAAGCGTGCGGGTATCATGGCATGGGTAACTCCCACAAAGACGTGGACTGTTGCCCGTCGCTATGGACACGATTCTACCAAAGTCTCGTCTTTCGGTCCCGCAAAATTGCTTACAGACGCTCCCGTCAACACTCAGGCCGAGGAGGAAATTGGACGAAAGATTTCCGAATTGCAAGATGAGATCCAGCAGATTACTGAGGAGATGCAAGGCGTCAAGGCTCGAGCTTCACAGTTGCAGCGACAGAAGAAAGAGCTCACAGCTGAACGAGACGACTTGAAGAAGGAGAAGGAAGAAAAGCAGAAAAGGGTTGCCATGTGGGAGGGACTTGACACAAAAATCGCCAATGCTGAAAAGAAGATTGAGGATGCACAAGCCGCTGTCAAATCAGGCTACGCCAAGGTTTCGGCCATCAAAGATAAGGAGCTAGATCTGCTCTTGAAGAAAGGACAGCAAGCACTGGATTACTCTCGGCTGCTAGAGTCTCTTCGGAGATTACACGAGCAGCTATTCGAGGCAGAAATCATTCGCATAGAAGCAGAGTCCGACTACGAGCAACTCAAAGCCCAGAACGAGGAGGAGCGAACACAGCTAGCCGAACGTCAGGAAGAGGTCGGGCGATTAGTCGCGGTAGAAGGTCAACTGCAGCGCGCTGGGGAAGCCCTCGTGGAAAGGATCCAACAGCTCTCAAGCGACCTTACACCTGAGGAAGACGAGGTTCGACAAGAGATCACCGGCAAGACACTAGAAGACCTCAATGCCATGATAGAGCAGCAGAAGGCCAGGCTAGAAATGGCAGGCCATACGGGTGGCCAGAACCTCCTCAAGGAGTATGAGGATCGTGAGCGGAAGATCGAGCAGAAGCGTGGCGAGCTCACCGCACTCGAGAGCAATCTTGAAGAGCTAGATGCGAACATCACCAAGATCCGCGACCGCTGGGAGCCAGAACTCGATGAGCTCGTCGCCTCGATCTCTGAAGCCTTTTCGGAAAACTTCGCCCGTGTCCAGTGCGCTGGTGAGGTCGCTGTCCACAAAGACGAAGATTTCGAGCAATGGGCCATCCAGATCAAGGTCAAGTTCAGGTACATCACAGTTTCTCCTCTTACAATCATACTCACAACTAACACATTTCGCAGGGAAAACGAATCGCTCGCCGTCCTCGACTCCCACCGCCAATCCGGCGGCGAACGCGCCGTCTCCACGATCTTCTATCTCATGGCCCTTCAATCTCTCGCTCGAGCACCTTTCCGCGTAGTAGACGAGATCAATCAGGGTATGGATCCTCGCAACGAACGCCTCGTCCATTCACGTATGGTCGATATCGCTTGCGCGGAACACACGAGCCAGTATTTTCTCATTACGCCAAAGTTGTTGAATGGTTTGAAGTATCATAAGAACATGAAGGTGCATTGTATTGCGAGTGGAGAGTATATGCCTGATTCGAAAGAGGAGAATCGGTTGGGGACTTTCGAGGAGATGGCTATGAAGGCGCTTGCTATTAGAAATTCGGCGTAAAGGAGAGCTTGCAAAGGCCAGCGTAGATGTGCTTGGTGGAGAGAGGTGGCGCGTGAGCTGGCTGGTTTGTATGATGTGCACTTCTCCTCCTATACCTTGCTCGCGCTTATACGTGATTACGATTCGTCTTCGACGAGCCGCACTGTTCCGACACTGGATCTCAATCATGGGGCTCTGCTTGACGGTTGACCATCCCAGCGTAGCGGATGCCGAGGTTGGCTAGTTTTCTCTCGGGAGTCAAGTCCGTAGCCGCAAGGCCGTGACCGACAAGAACACTACTCGTTGGGCTGGCTTGCTTGCTTGGAACACGCTGTCGAATGCCTGGAGACAGCATGAAGGTGTTCTCGGGCTTATCTCTGGACGCGGTGGCACGGCGTGTGGTCAAGACTCAAGAATAATTGCGATCGCACCTTGGTGATGAAGGAACGATGAGCGCCATATGATGATCATACTTGACGAATCTCCGTCGACAAGAGCTCACTCGCAGGATGTTCTCTATGCGTGAGATGTTGCTAGCTGCATGCGATGATTCTGTGATCAAGGTTCAGGATGTGGCAAATAGGAGTATCATGCTGGCAGGATGTGGCTGTTACAGCATGGGCGTCATGTGGGGAGAGGCGCGACTTCGCTGCGGTCTGGGAGTAGAGTTTCTTGAAGCTTCATCGTGGCACACTTGGTGGACGATGCTGTCTTCGGACAGAGTAGAGAAGGCCTGAAAAGGCTTGCCGGGTGGCATTTTTTCGCTCAGCGGCGCGGCATTCCAAGTCCGCCGGCGAGCATCAGGCTTGAGGCTTCGTGATGATATATTGGATGACTGTCATCGAAAAGGCAGGAGACAAAAAGCAGGCTGAGAATCACTCACTCACGCTTTGATCAGCAAACACATTTTATTGTCAATGCTTCTAGCCTTCTACGCATGATTAGAACTACCCCTGTCACGCAACGGGCTGCACTCCGCACTGTACTGTCCTTTGCACACTTGTCTCAGCTTCACCACGTGCTAGCCTCATCGATCCCATGCTGCGCCAGATGGCGAGCACGCCTGGCAGATGCACTAGACAAGCCTGGGTGCGAAATGCAAGATGTCTGCTGTCCCTCGACCAAGATCTACAACACGCTTCTTGGCATGAGACAGCCGGCCGTACGCCAGAAGGATCAGCCCCTGGTCCGGAAGAAACCTTTTTCCTTTCTGTCCAGAGTCCAGACACAGGTCATCGGATCACCCAAGGGAATTCGTGTGCGGGCGGGCCTACGGCTCATCCTTCGTCTTGACCATCTCTAGATTGCACGTTTCGGCCAAGCCGGCAGCTGTTCTCAACTCTAGGAAAGAGAGAGTCGCGCTGCATTCACCAATGACCACGGGGCCCGGGCATGTCTATACAGCTCCACGAATGCCCTGCATTGGCGAAAGCCACAGATTGTCGTAGGTAGGTTCCGCACGGCATGGCGGGCTCGCGCTTTGACCCGGCATGCGCCAGATCTGAAATCTTAAACCTACTTCGCTGGTGAACGTCGTAAGCCTGGCCAGTGGCCACGACCACAAGTCCACGTCGGCGTTCTTGAAACATGTCACGAGTGGAAGTTGGCTTCTCGAAGACTGGGAGGCCGGCAGGGCAGACGCTCGACTCGGGTCAATCTTAGGGCGAGATGCTCGCTGGTCATTGGTCATGATGATTGTGAGTCTCACGAACGGGCTGCCAGCAGCCTTTCAACTTTGCACGTCCTTGAACAGTGTGGCGAGAGGCAGGCAGGCGAGGCGAGGCAACGCTGGATTGATCAGTCTGCTAGTGCTGGGTGATAATAAGATGGAGACTCGCCAAAGAGTGCGGTGGAGAAGCTCAGGCCGTACCGTGAGCCATTACATACAGCCAGCACAAGTCGACCAATTGCATGTGCGAGGCACGAAGATCTGGCCACTCGAAGAAGGTCGGCGAGGAGGAACCCTGCAAAAGTTTTGTTGGTGTGCACTGGTGGCGTGTGTTCTTGTTACTTTGGCGACTCCTACCCCTACACGATGATGAACATTGGGAGCCTTCCTGTCAGTGATATTCCAGGCACATGCTTCCTGGAGTCATGCGAGCCATTTGAGGAGTATATCTCGCTCGGCTAATGTACAGTGGAAGCCGCGTTTCCGAAACGCCTCTTTCGACAACAGCGCCGCGAGGCTACTTTCTCGCGTGCATATTGGCGCAATCGTTTTGATACGCTTTGAGGCTAGGTAACGCCACATCGTAGTCGAAGTCGAGGAGAGAATAGCGAGAGTGCACGCAGGTGTGGATGGGGGTTCAAGAAGACGAGCAACAGCACTTCGTTTTCTGTAGCCGCTTTGCCTTTGCCACCACCCTTCCGGAGGCGAAGTTGTGATTTCGGCAAAGATTATCACCTGCAGTAGCTTGGGTCAATCCGGACATCCTTCCTCCACGAGCCACTCACCCGTGTCGACTCTCGAGTCTCGACGTGTGGCCTGTGGCCTACGAGCCTCTCTCGACAGCCTTCCAGAGCATTGCCACCAGGCACCAGCTGTGCATACTGATCACTCCATTTGCATACGCCACGATCGCACAATCCAGGAAGCCGCCTTGTTGCGTGAGTCAGGAGTCTCCTGGACAGTGTTGAGTGGCGCGCGGACGGTGTGTCAGAGTGTCCAACAGCAGATGTGTAGTTGTGCGCGACCAGCCTTCAGCCTTCGTCATCTGGTAGTGACAGCGAGCGCGCCAATACTCTGGTGAGGCTATCCTGCCGAGCCACTACTGCTGTCATGCCTTCACGTCGTCCTCAGCATGGCACCCAGCATGGCAGCCAGCATGGCAGCCAGCATGCCACCTCAACTCCAACTCCTCCCGCACAGCTGACCTTGGATCGCGGGATCGCCAGCGCACCCTTCGCGTCGGGCACAACCCCACCACCACCATCACCACCACCACCACCACCATCACCATCAGCTGCTGCAACGAGCAGGAAGAAAGCGAAACCTCCGAAAACAAAGCCACGCCAACAACCGTCCAAGTCCTCTTCAACACCTTCGCTTCGGGCCCACATCATGTCCGATTCCGACCTCGACAAGAAGCGGAACAAGCTCGGATACCAACGCATCTCCATTGCTTGTGGTGAGTCGTGCCGTCTTGCTTGCTCCTACCACTTCCTGTACCACTTCCTGTACCACTTCCTGTACCACTTCTTACCTCTCACTGCACCACCCGTCCCAGCACACGCCATCGCAGCACCCTGCCGCCCGCGCTTGACATCTTCCTGCTGACTTGCCACAAAGCGCACTGTCGTCGTCGCAAGATCAGATGCTTGCTGTCAGAAGACGAAAGCGAACAACGATGTCAGAACTGCATTCGCCTCAAGAAAGAATGCGTCTTCTATCCCGTCGACCAGCAGGCCGCCATCGACGCTCGATCCGAGACTTCCACTAGGTCTGCCGCACAACCGTCAGCCCCATCATCTGCCGCCGTCTCAACGTCGCCGACTCAAATGGACGCGACATCTTTCGAACAAGCTCCTCATCCCTTTGGCAGCGGATTTCAGAACGTACCGCAAGAAAGCACCACGGCCTTTCAAAGCATTCCAATTCCGTCGAATCATCTTCCAATGCAAGGTATGTGTCATTTCACCCTCAACCAAGGAACCAGCGCATAACCACTAGTACAGCGCCCTCTCAGCAATATTACCCCTATCAGCCAGCACGTCCGACGGACCAACACTGGCAGTCTTCAGAATACGCCCTTCATCGTCAGCGAATACCCACGAACACCACACCTCACCTATCGCAACCTCATTCTCGTTATAACACAGCTAGCGGAGCGGATGTGGCGCCCTTCCCCTCATCGCCGAATGTTTCGCAAGCGGAGTCCTTTGCTTATCCATCTGAGCAATCGCAGCAGCAATGGCAGCCACCGCCGACGTTACGCTCATCAATGCCTTACTCTGAACATTACGGTCCGCCTCACGCTCAGCAAATGGCCGGTCCTGACACGCGCACATACCAGCAGGCGCCAGGTGATCGAGCAATGCACACAACTCCTGGCCATAGTCACTTTCCCGTACAGCCTCATTACATGATGCCTTCAGATCAACGTAGCTCAAGCGTGCCGGGCATGTCCCCTTACTCGCAACCCCCACAGCAGGCTCCGCAGCCCTGGTACCCAAACGGCCCTCCGCATGGAGGATATCCCAACAGCTCAGGCTGATTTGACAAAACTGACTCAGGCGGCTGAGTCGCCAGATGCGAGACAAGGGACATCAACCATATGCTCGCCACGAATGTCTGAACGAATTGGCTGGACTTGTGTCAATGCGGATAAGCCAGAGAGCCATGAGCGGGCCCAAGTTCTTGAGAAGCACATGTTTTACCGTGGACAGCTTGGAACATTGTTCAAGAATGTCGCTCAACCTCCTCCGCCTTGGACTCCTCTCGATCCTCAATCTGCATCGATCCACCAATAGCGTGAAGAATGCTTTTGGCGCAGGCAAGAAGCAGCGCTGTGGGACCAAGAACCAATAATAGTACTCCGAGTACACACCAGCGGTGGACGTCTTGTGCAACGCAGACCGCACGACGCATCATAGAATGATCATACAAAACACAACCAGCATTGATTTCGGCAGTGATGTGGCGGCATACAGTATTCACTTGCAGCTGCGATTGCCTTTCTTGGACCGCAGGTGACGGGTACAAACGGGAAAACAACTGCCGGAGAATCCGACAATCTGGCGATCAACCACACGATTCGCAAAGGTCGTGCCGACCTAGCCATGGTTTCGATGCATCACACCCTCTGCACTTCTGGTGTGGTTGAGCGTGGAGCTCCCTCGCCAACACCCTGGTCAATTGTTCGTTGTATTGCCAACCACTCCACAGGCCAGCAAATGGGCCAGCTTCCTCGCCCCACGAAGATGTCTAGCGCACCATGACACTCAGCTCGGCGGAGCACGGCGATGCAGTCTGGCACGCGATCTGGAGACAGATGCAAGACATCGCTCACGTTTTCAGCCATGTGCACTGAATCTACTGGACCGGACCCATTTCGGAACTCCATCCATGTAACCGAGATTCATAGTACCCACTGTAGCCACCATCGAAATAGGATGCAGGGTTCACCAAAGTGTCTCACCAGCAAATCTCCATACTAAAACTGAAAACCAATCTGATGTAGAGATCTTGATGCAGCGGACGAACCCTTGAAACGATAACAGCCGAAATGGAAACGTCCTGCTGTTGCACAAAGTGCTCATATTTGCTATAGAGGGATCTCAAAATAGAGCCTCGGGACGAAGACTCCCTGTGTCAAAGCACACCTGCCTAGTCACGACCTGGCGCCAAGCATTATCGCAAAAACAACCACGTCAGCCATGCACGCCAGCTATATGCATGCTGAAGCAACGCGATTGGACGATAGCACCGCTCAGGTCACATTGTCAGCAGCACCTTGCGGACCACAATTGTGCATAATTCCCTGTCGGACGAGTTTCAAGCCTGAGAGGAATCAGCATACGAGATGCTTAATCAAACCTACGCTCCGTGACGAGTCTTCACCTCAGCACCTAATGTTCCAGACAGGACATCGTCAGAGGCGGTCAGCTTCGGAGTGATGACCGCCGATTTTTGAGTGAGCCAACTCAGTCAAGCCTGAGTAAAGTCGGCAACCTTGATGGACAGACATATGTACATTCGCGGACTCGTACGACTTCACCTTTCCCCGAACACGTCTATCCGCCTGGTGAGCTTGCTATAGGATACTTGACTGCTCTGTCAAAAACTATGGTATCAATATTGCCCGCCCTCGCACCTTTCCAGCAGACAAATCATCAATCGCCTTCTGGAAGTCCTCAAGCTTGTATTGTTGCGTGTGCAACTTCACCTTTCCTTGCGCAGCCAAAATCATCAACTCCGCAAGATCGTTGTAGGATCCCACAAGATTTCCGATGAAGTTGATCTCAGTCGAGATGATATCGATGGTGGGGATATTGATGTTCTCTCCGTAGCCAACGACATAGTAATTTCCGGCTCGGCGAAGCATCTTGACACCAGTCGACGTGGCCCCGCCTTCTGCGACGAAATCGATCACGGCTTCGGCTCCTTTACCTTTCGTCAATTCGAGGACTTGCTTCACGAAGCTGCCGTCTTCGTTCGCTTGCACTGTGTGATCGGCACCGATTTGTTTCGCTAGAGCAAGAGCATCTGGGTTTCGATCGATTACGATTAAAGTAGCTCCGGAAATGGCGGACATTACTTGAATGCCGATATGGCCGAGTCCTCCAGCTCCGATGATAACACAGTTATCACCAGGTCGGAGGAATTTGGCTGCCTTCGCTGCTACATGATGGGCAGTCAGCCCTGCGTCTGCCAGGGCCGCGACGTCAGCTGGCTGGAGTTTTGCGTCCAGTTTGATGACTGAGCGAGCAGTAGTCTTCATAAACTCTGCGTAACCTCCATCGACGTTGATTCCTGGGAAAGTACTGTTTTCACAGTGCACGTCATCTCCGAAGCGACATGCCCGGCAGAGCCCACAGGTCACAAGAGGATGCAGTATGACCGGATCGCCGACTTCGAGTCCAGTGACAGCTTGTCCCACGGCGTGGATCCATCCGGCGTTCTCATGGCCGATGGTGTACGGAAGCTTGACGCCAGACTTTTCTTTCCATTGCCCTTCGAGGATATGGATGTCGGTCCTCGTCGTGCCAATTAGCATTTTCTACAACTCATGCCAATCGTGGGCAGCACACCTGCAAACACCAGCAGCACCGATTTTGACAACGACATCTACAAAAAGAGAAGGGTACGAGGTTAGCAAGTGTCTCAGACATGGTGTATGCCTTGAGTCTATCAGACTTACCAAGCGGTGATTCGATCTTGGGTTCGGGAGAATCCTGCATCTCCAGGTTCTGGTGATAACCAACAACCTTGACGGACCTCATCTTGGCTGGCTGGTGCCTGTTCAAATTTTCCGAACTGCTCGTTTGACTCTTAGAGGAATAGAATGATGAATGGCTTGCTGGACACTTGGTCTCGATCGAACACGGTTGCTCAATTTTTTTTTGGATTTGTATTAATCTGCCTTGAAGGCGAAGCTGTTACAAGGAATATGATTCCTTACCTCTTCGATCTCCTCGGCGAACATGAGGTCATTGCGTCAAGCTATTCCTTCTATCCCATCTAGGCGTCAAGAGACCCCTCCTCGGGCACGCGGACACCCCGCTATAGATCGATTGAAGTTTACCAAGAGGCCGAGACCAAAGCCACACAAGAGGATCGGGGCTGTCATCTGCAGTGCCTATCACTATAAAGTTGCAGAGCATAAAGAGGGAGTAGCCGGAGTTGAGCGGAACGATGTCAGCTCGGCAGTAAGATCACGTGTGAGGTCCGGCCCTTCGATGAATGAAACAGTATGTACTAGGAGATGGCCTCTTCGATACAATGGCCACGACGACTGTGATGGGTCTCTGGCTTGAGTGCTGAATTGAGGAAACTTCTGTGGCTCGTCCAAGCGATCTTCGGCATCCATGTGCTTTGAACACAAAATTCTGTTCACAATGTCTAGATCCATGTCCTTAGGTCTGCCAAACATGTTGCAAGATGTCTCTGCTTGGTTCGAGGTGAGTACAGCGGCGCTCGTGCGTGTCTTGGCAGAAATTGAAGTGAATATGCGGGCTGTTCAGCACAGTCAAACGGTGCTGCCGAAGTTGCTCCAGTCTTCCGCGTTTGTATCTGTCTGTCTGCCTGTGCAATCTATTCTTGACTCGCTTTGCCTCCATTCCGCAACCCCGAGGGCAATGGCTAGTCGACATTCTCATCGCCGCACAACGCGATTTGCGGTGCCTTCGAGCACACCTACATCCGTTCATAATAAGCGCCCTGCTCAGAGTCGACGTATCATCGATCCGCTACTGCATGTCTCGGTTTCCTTCGAATGCAGCGCCTGTCTCGATGCTTGCTCCGGCATTCCTATCTTCGTCGCTCAGAACACAGTCTGCGAAGACCGCTTTGAAGACGGCATCAAGCCACAATTTGAAGAAGCGCTTGTTGACGAGGCACAAGATCCGGTGCGATGGGGCAATGCAATTCTAGACCCACTCGATTATGGCATCCCGCTACCACGCGAGTTCCTCATCTCCTTCAAGAAGAAGCAATATGAGTACCAGACAGTCGTCAAAGCGCGACTCTACTGCAAAGCCGTCGATCGAGACACCAGGCAAGTCTGCGGGGCGTTTGTGGGTCGTAGAAAGGCTGGGAGGCATTTTCAATTGACGTGCAGCGCCTGCGGCGGCGAGGCATGCTCAGAATGTGCCGGGATTGTGGGCAGTTCTGGCAAGCACGTCTGCGAGACCGTCTCCGAGATCAATCCATTCGCTGGCTTACTGCGTGGCAAGGACTATCAGCAGTGTCGGAAATCCTCGTGCCAGGTCAAGGTCGCGCTATGGGATGGTTGCAATGGCCTCAGATGTCTATACTGTAAGACGGAATTTTGCTTTCTATGCGGACAACGTGCCACTGCGAATAGCGCCCACTGGATCGTCGGGCGAGGCTGCCCTCGCTTTGGTAGACCTGGTACAACCAACGCCATACATGATCCAGCTCCCCAATAAGCACATGGGTGAGCTAAGGCGGATTCGAACTCAAGCCCTGAGAATGTACTTCTCGTGGGAAAGATCAGCATCTTTCGGAGCCTTGGTGGCTTACATCGACGACTCGCATCGGGGACGCATATCAGCTGGCATCGGCCGGGCGATTCGAACTTCCGACAGCCATGGCGGCCAATTGAGTGGTATGGGCGCCGACGAGCATTGTAGGTGTCGAAAAGCGCGTGAGATGGGGGGCTATCAACAACGGCAAGCAGAGAGGTCTATGCGAGTGCTTTCGGAGATGTGTTGTTGGGCAAGGAAAGGCGAGCAAGGAGGAGGAAGGTCCCTGCATGCGTCATCGATGAACAGCACCTCGTGAGCTCAGACTCAGATTGTGTATATCTGTCTGCCGGCCTTTCCTTCTGATGTCTTGGTGATGGATGTGTGGCGTGCAGCGTGAATTTTGAAAGCAGATGCGTTACTTAGAAAGGGCAAGCGAACACGACTTCTGACAACCTGCCGAAAGAGCATCGCCTCACAACAACAACAACAGCACGTATCATCTTCAACATCTTTGCTGCTTGTCCACTCTTGAGAAAACCACCTCTACGCTGGCTAGCTCCGAAAAGCCGCTTTCTGATTGAAGAGTCATACGCTCACTGTAGCATTTGGTGTGCTTGCAACTCTACGCCGCCTCTCCACGACCCCCAACAGATCTAGGCTGCGGAATATGGACAGCTTGGTACAGAAATCAATCCAGGAAGTTGAAGCTAAGATGAAATCAAGCGTGCCATGGCATTTCGACAAACCTTACCAGCAATCTTACTATGTCTTCAACAACACGGAGTGGACAGCTCAGGAGCCTGTAAGCAAGTCATCACCAGGAACAGCAGATGTTACCCAGCTCGCTCTGCACAGCTGGAACATCGATTTCATGCTACCACTAGCCCAGTCACGAATGATTAAGGCTTTATCGCATCTCGAGTCTGTGGTGGCTCAGACGGAACCTTCCACAGCCTCGGTGATCTATCTGCAAGAGTGCGTCGAAACAGACCTTCAGACTATTTCTTCCAATCCTTGGGTCCGGTCGAACTTCGCGCTCACCGACTTGAGTGGGAGCAACTGGCAGTCTGGGCATTATGGCACCATCAGCTTGGTGGATAGACGCCTTCCTGTGACAGCCTGCTTCCGAGTTCACTATTCCCAGACTCGGATGGAACGGGACGTTCTGATCGTGGACGTAAGGCTCCAGCAACAAAGCATCCGATTGTGCAACAGTCATCTAGAGTCGCTTGCGCTGGAACCGCCATTCCGAATACCGCAGATGAAGTTGATTGCCGAGTACATGCATGACAAGTCTGTCGACGGCGCCGCCGTTGCTGGCGATTTCAATGCTATCCAGCCTTTTGACAAGTCTTTGCATTCCGACAATGGCCTCAAAGATGCGTATCTCGAACGTGGCGGCTCAGAAGAGGATGCGAGCGGACATACTTGGGGTCAACAAGCCGCCACTTCTCAGAGAGAGCGCTTTGGCACAAGCCGCATGGATAAAGTGTACTTCGTGGGAGCTCTCGAGCTGCTGTCTTTTGACAAGTTCGGTGCTGATGTATGTATCGACGATACGGCTGAACAAGACCAGATAGTCAGCCTTGGTTTCGATAAGCCATGGATCACGGATCATCTGGGCGTGAAAGCTGTATTCGGGCTGCGTAGCATCAAGGAGAAGATGTAGATCGCCTGGAGACTGAATGTATCGAAGCCTTCAAACCATTCTGATCTCCTTCTCTGCTCTCCCAGTCTCTTGGGCAAGTCCAACGATGCCCTGCACACCCAATCGACTGACGACTCCTTTCTTCAGTCCCAGTCTTCTCTCAATGTCTTCGTCTTTTCGGCCTTGCTCGTCCCGCATCGTAAGAATCTGTCGGATCTGGTGAACATCCAGGAATTCTCGTCCTGTATGTGCTCGTCTACCAGCCTCCATAAATTCAATCTCAGCTTTGTCTTGCAATTTGGCTCTCGCAGCTAGCACTAATATAGCTGGGTTCTGTCTAGGGTCGGGTCCAGATCTTGCAGCTTGATTGGGATTGAATGCAGATGTCGGTGAGAGAGTAGGATTCGGCTGCACGGGACCGATCGAGCGCAGTGATTGTGCGAAGTGAGGATCTGAAGCATCGAGATCGATGGCATGGTCGCGTGTTGGTTTCACTGTTGGCCCCGGTTGTGATGCCGCTGCTGGAGCCGGCTGTGGGGCGGCATTGGTGGTGGAACTCGTCGTGGCATTGCCTGTTGGAGGCGATTGCGTTGGAGTTCGTGTAGGATATTTGCGAGCCGCAGAGCCTGCTGCTCGCGATGCTTTTGATGCCGATGAACCCATTTGATGTCTCGAGTAGAGGTGAAAGTCACGGTCATGAGTTGGAAGTTCTACGGCTCGGACGCGGACGCGGACGCGAACCCTTAGTTCTAGAACTAGAACTAGCGAGATCACCGCCTCCTCTCTCGCTCGAAGACCGGAGAGATGCTGCCACACCGGCAAGCCTCGCAATATATTGTCAGGGCATTGGCAAATCGCGATGGTAGTGAACGCGAGCTGTTCATGTATTGTTCCTGATCCACCACCTGGCATGTGCTAGACGAGACCGCGCTAGATTTGCTTCGTATTCCAGATCGATACGGCGATGAAGCAACATGCGCCTGCTAGACACTTCCGAAGTCACGCTGCACGAATTCGACAGTCACCGGGCGCCCGTATATGCCATCGTATCTCACCGCTGGACGGACGAAGAAGTCACATATCAAAACTTCCTGTCTGGCACGAATCGAGGTGGAAGAGGTTGGCAAAAGATCATTCAAGGGTGTCGGATCGCCCGCCTCCGCAACATTAAGTGGCTATGGATTGACACCTGCTGCTTGGACAAGCATAGCAGTGCAGAGTTGACGGAATCTGTGAATGCCATGTTCAACTATTATAAAGTGGCTAAGCAGTGTTATGCTTTCCTGCCTGACGTGGAAGTCCAGCATTCGGATCCGGCGTTCTACGACCAATTGCAGAATAGCATCTGGTTCACACGAGGCTGGACACTGCAGGAGCTCCTGGCATCGACTCTGGTCAACTTCTACAACGCTGGGTTCCAGCTCATTGGTGTTAAGACGCGAGAAAGTTCATTCTGCGAGGCGCTGTCGAAGATCACGGGAATCGGCATTACCTACTTGCAGCGTCCGCGTGAACTCCGTCTGGCCAGCATCGCAGAGCGGATGAGATGGGCGTCACTGCGTGAGACGACTAGAGTTGAAGATATGGCGTATTGCCTCCTGGGCATCTTCGATGTCAACATGCCTCTGATCTATGGAGAGGGCCGAAAAGCCTTCACGCGACTTCAATTAGAGATAATCTCAAAATCAGAAGACGAGAGCATCTTCGCGTGGACTTCGGACAAACCATTGTGGAAAGGACTTTTGGCGCCCTCGCCGTATGCGTTTGCTGGTCACGAAGCTATCGAACAACGTGACATATTCCAGCGCGCTCCATTCTCAATGACTAATAAGGGACTCCAGCTTTCACTTCCTGTCCGAACCGATTCCATTGGGCGGAAAGGAACGACTTTACTGTTTCCACTCAATTGCGTGCGCATTTCCACTTGCAATGGATCTGTAAGGCCAAGAGAAGAACAGATCGCTCTTCGTATATACGTCAAAGCTTTGCCCGATATCCACAACTCAGGCTTGCGAGTCTTCATCGGAGATGCTGTGCGTGAGCCCTTTGACTTGGACCAGCTTCTTTACAGCGAGATGATACATCGCAAGTTTATCGTTGGCCGAAGAAAGAGCGGGAGAGCGTATTACAAGCTACGACGTGCCGCCGAGTGGAACCATGATCTGTATGGCTGCTCAAGCACTGTGGGTGTGTTTGAGCGAGCCGATGCTGCTGAAGGCCATACGCATGCCATATATTTTAAGCAAGGCGGAATGTGATGATCAATGGGTCCGCGGCAGTGCTGAACACCTTGGTTTTCTTTCCCACGAAATAACAGCTTAGTCTACTCGGAACGATCTATGGGATATCAGACAACATACCTAGCAAGCCGCATATTTTCAAGGCCCCTATGACGCTCTTCAGGCCTCACTTGGCTTCCACGAACTCTCCTTGGTCCACTTGTTCCCCATCAAGTGCTCATCTCTGGCTCGCCCAGACATAAAGTCACGTCCTTTGATCAACCATACGAAAAAGCTCGGCACTTTCCATCCAAACACCTCGCCTACACCCTTACCACGACCCACTGGCACGAGCTGTGTGGTCGGCTTCCCCTTGAACCCTCGATCAGGTCCAGATGGCTTGCCATTTCCAGCTTTCAGATCTCTCTCGATATTGGTGCCAAGAACAGGTACAGAGTCGTAAATATCTACAATGCTGTTCGACGAGTACGAGCCAATGTCACCAATAGCATAAACCCGCGCACCAGCTTCGTCCACTCGCAAGGTCTTCGCGTTGGTCTTCACGTATCCGCTTGCATCCAGGAGGGCCTGCGGGATGAATTGATTCATAGGCTTCACGCCCATAGCCGGAATGTAGATGTCCGCGACAACTTCCTCTCCATCGTGGAGCTGGACCTTGGTCTTCCCATTGGGTTGCTCCTCCGCGGAAGAGACTTTGGTATTATAGACCACATCGACTCCAACTCGATTCAAATATCCCTCCGCTTGCTTTGCCACAGATTCTCGAAGAATTGGAAGTAACTTGGACGAATTGGTGTACAAGGTAATCTTAGCTTTCGGATTCGATGGCCTAGAAGAGAACCAGCCAGCTGTGCCATTGATCAACTCTCCCAACTCCCCGGCTGTCTCAACCGCAGCTGGACCTCCACCCGCTATCACGATTCGTTTCGCCGAGGGAATCTGCTTGTGTATAGCATCCAAAGCTTCTTGCAAATCAAAGTGCGATCCTCCTTGAAGCGTGAACAGCGGCGAGCTGGTCTTGGTCCCAGTGGCCAAAACGAGAGCGTGATAGGATATTGATTCTTCGTGTCCGGATTCGGATCGCTGGATCTTTACGATTCTTGATTCAGGGTCCCAGCTTTGAGCGGAGCCTTGGATGAACTTTACTCTATCGCCATACTGCTTGACACCGGTGGCGATATCGTGGAACATGATTGATTCGGGCATGAGCTGGTAACTTGCGATGGCTCGAGGTGAGGCGTGTGTGAGGTAGAAGTGAGTTGAAGGGTCGATGAGGATAATTTTATGTGGAGAGTCGAGCTTTGGTAGGACATGGCGGGCTAGGTAGTGTGTGGTGTTGAGGCCTGCGTAAGATGCGCCGAGGATGACGATGTTGCGTTCTGTCATGTTGGGCAGCACGATGTTTTCTGAGATTCGAGATAATGCTCAGGTCTGATTGATCGCTCGATTGCCAGAATGCACTTGCTGGCTCATACGTCGCTCTCGCAGATCGTGTGCAGAATTGTATTGGGAAGACCACTTCGTTAGCCCGACTGGTAACTCTTTGATGGAGTTATGACAACGGAAACGAAAACGAATGGAATGTAATACAGGTCTCGAGCAGGCGTGCCTGGAGCGAGGATCAGTCACAGCCCATCTACAGCCCTGTTGTACTCCAGCAGCATCGAATGCGCGTGCTTACAGAAGCACTTCTTGCACAAAGGCACAAATTGTGAGAGATCAATAGAAATATCGCCGAGACATTCGGCGAAAACGGCCATGCAGGTGGCGCCACGTTCATTTTCGGAGCAGGCGCTTCGGCAGCAAGCACTGCCGATGCCGACTCCCAGTAGAGAGCGTGTGTGCAGTGAGGCTCGAGATTGCTTACATACTTAGCCCGAGACAGCTTGTGAGCTCGTGGCGTGCTAAGAGCGATATGCAGAGCTCCAAGTAGATACGTCGTGCAGCAGAGACTCATTCGTCCAGTAGTTCTAGTGCGGGCCGAGATTATTTACGCAGCCTGCCTGCTACTTAGTCTGATTGCTAACCATTGTTGTTCATTGGCGACGAGCACTCAAAACGACACGGCGAGTAACGACCAGATCACAGAATGGAGTTGCGCGTTCCTGGCCCTTCTTGTCATGCCACAAAGTCATGTACACACATTTAGACCATGTCAACGTTGAAGAGCCTGTTAAATAGGGGAACAAGATCGAAGCTGATATCCGAGATACTGAACGAACATGCTGCCAAACAGGAGCGAGAAATGCAAGGCCCTCTTACCCTGCCTGGCCATTGCCAAACACTCGTCGCAAAGATCCATATGGCAGCCGGTGCAGCGATTGATGTATCTCCAATTTTCCGGAAAGATCTGATGCTGGCATCGACTAGTGATGGACGGCAAGAGCATCAAACGAATGTACTCGAAGTCACCGTAGGTCTCAATGGACGATAGATTTTTCCGTTCATGTTCTACATCACCATGATTCGCCCTGCAGCTTGTCACGCAAGAAGCGCGGATCCGTCAGACTCTTCTTCTTCACAAAGGGTGGTTGAAGCGGGACTTCCTCAGCCAGACTCGCCGAGCTCGGTGGGCTTTCACCGTCAGTCAATCCATATGAAACATCGGTTTCCGCAGTGCAGTCGCATCCACAGCCAGTTGGACATGTGTACTTGGTCTCACCCAAAGCCAGCAGCATCTTGTCTAAGCAATCTAAATGCATCGTGTGCAGGCAAGCTGAACACATATGCTCAGCCGCTTGTATCACGCAGAAGCATATCCCGCACGTCGCATGTCGTTGACGGTCATCGATGTGGGGCTTCACAGCTGAACCTCTAGGATAGTTCCCGTCTGGCGCTGCTCGACGTTCGCCCGCAATGTTCTCCAACTCGGCAGCTTCGAGCAGGAAATCCCAGGCACGCAGCTGCTCGGCATAGCTCTCCCGCCATAGCTGACTCTGTTCATTGTGCTGATCCGGGAGAAATGCCGTTCCGAATGAGGTCGCTGGCTCGTCCCAAAAGAGACCATTGGTGCTTTTGACCATCACACCGGTGGGAAGCTTTGGTGTTTGCGGCAAGCTAGCGTCATCTATAGTCTTGTCGCTATCATAGTCGTCGTCCTCCTGCGCAACGCCCAAGCTGCGTTGGCTATGTCTTGCGGTATCTGTGGTCGAGGCGAATGACACAGACTTGCTCCAGCTTCCTGGTGTATTGTTCGGGAGGCTTGATGACAGCTCGTTTGCTCCTGGGCCGTCATTCTGCATCTTCTTCAGCGGAGGCGATGAGCCATAAGACGACAGTTTGTCCGTGATCGTCTGCGCATAATACTTGGCGGCAGAGCTGAAGCTAGTTCGGTGAGTTTCCGGACTCACAGACCCTGATGCAGAAAGGTTTGTGCCTGCTGTGTGGAAATACGGCAATCCCAGAGGAGGTGTGCTTGATGAAGAATCCAAATAGGGCGTTGGCGGCTGCGAGGGCTCTCTTGACGATGCCTGGGAGCGCGTCTTGATCAGGGAATCATCTTGACTGATGTGGTCAACGAATTCGGCACCAGCGCGGAGGATAGGAGTTCTCGGTGGTAGCTTCAATGGATGGATTTTGGCAGAGGCAAATTCGCCTAAATAATTTTCAGCGCTGTCGGCTTCACGTGAATCTCGATTATTGAGAGACTGGACGCTACGGCCCAGCGCTTCAGAAGCCTGCAACATCAAAGCAGACACGTGAGCGAGCAGCTGTATGTCCCCTCGGCGCTCGGCCCACTGCAGAATTTGGGCAAGAGCCCATGCTTTGCCCATTGGATGACGAGACCAAGACAATATCGCCAAAGCTGGCCGTGTGGGCCGACCAACATAGCTAGATGCGGCGGAAGGGTTGCGGGAAAGAATAGGCGTTTGCAACAGATGCGAGCGCAATGGCTCGCCGCCGCTCCCTGGTAAGAGTGGATCAACTACACTTCTCGATTCTATGATCAAGGCCAGAAGGCGCCAAAGATCCGAGACTTCATCCAGGCCTACGTCTTCAGCAGCAGCCGCATGACTGAAGCACATGTCAGAAATGGACTCGTGACGATCCGGAAGAATACGGTACTGCTCAGCAAGTATACGATCGGGTTGCAGCTCAGGCCGAAGTTCACGCACTGCAACGAAGACCTTCTGCTTCACGGCTAAAGACATCGAAGTGGGCTTGGCAGGTGACACTTTTGCAGGCCACAAGATCTCAGAGTCTAGGGTTGTGTGTCTCAAGTCGCTTTCCACGCTGGCTCCGTTCTCCCCTTGGCCTTCTGTGACCATGGTATCCCAGTGATCCGCATCCGCGCGTATGAGATTGCCAAACCCGTGGAATAGCTGTTGGACTTCACGACTCTGCAGTCTGGACAGACCACCCTGATATGGAATCATGGCATTCTCAGTTGCAGATGATGGCCGCATCTTGGAGGGGAAAAAGGTGAGCACTTGCCCGTTTGGTGCAAAAGCTGCCCCACAGGTTCTTGGTAGTGGCACATTTACTCCTCCAGGGAGAAAAGAAGCGCTCCCTTGCATGATTTCTGCAAACGCCTCATCGTCGGAGTCACTATCGTGATCTACTGACGAAGTGATCGAGTCGAACGAAGAGCGTGGGGGGAGACGCACGGGTTCGTTTAGCGGGGTGAGCAATGGAGCTGGCGAGGCCTTCTTAGCAGGTATGCTTGGCGACAGGAATGGCATTGGGGAATCATGTTCTTCCTCCACATTAGCAGGCTTCGGTAGTTCCAGACTGGAGGTCATTGAGCGAGGTGTAGGTGTTGCCGATCTAGAGCTCTCACTATAGACCTTGTAAGTAGCTGTGTTCCTGGGAATAGGTTGGTGCAAGGGTTGTGGTGAGGATTCTTTCGCAGAAATTGACGGCGTTGGGGGTCTCGCAATGCGCTGATAAAGACTCAATTCTGGCCTCATGGAGCTGGTCATGAGAGCTCCTGTTTTATCTTTGGACTCTCGTGTAACTGGAGAGTCATGGATGTACGTTCCAGGAATCCACCTCATACCATCTAAGACAGGTCCAGGAATCTCATAAGCGTGTGCGTCTGTGCCGAAGCAGGCTACAACCTCGATTACATGTGCACGTTGGCGCAAGGTGAAGCAGTCTACTTGGGAGTCGAGGCGCAGGCGCCAAAGCTCTGTGGGTTCGTTGTGATTTTCCATGAAAGTCACAAAGAACAGCACATGAGCTCTGTGTGGAAGTACAATCAAGCCATTACGGCCAACCAGCAGCGCCTGACTGATGCGAAAGCTCAGATTGAAGTGTATGGAAGGCTTGAAGTGCAGGTCACGGAGAGCATCAAAAGCTCCCAGCTCATCATCGCTGTCGTCAAACAGTCCACAGGCGGGGACAGCAGTTCTGAACGACTTCACAGCGTCGTGCACGTGATAGATGGAGACAGATCCAGTGATGGATATTGCAATGACTCGCTCAGGCTGAGTGGAGAACCAATGCACAGATTTCAAGGCAGACTCCATTGCTTCCGTGAGCAGGACAGGGCGTGTGCTTGGTAGCGACCAGACGGACACGCGATCCCGATGACAGCCGGCAATGAGATTTGCATCATAATCGCTGAAAGCGACATGACTGCAGGCGCGGCGAGAGGCAGAGGCGCGCAGATGGCGTAGTGGCGTTGCAGGATGCTTGAGAGTCCACACGCATATCGAGCCGTCGACATGGCCAGTGGCCAGCAGACTTGATTTGCTGTTCGAGAAGGCGACCGCCGTGACCACTCTGCCATTCCCCTTCAGCGCATATTTGACCGTTCTGCTTTCGACGTCGAATATCAGGATGTGTAGCGCGGTGGCGATGGCCAGCAGGTTCCGTGTGCTTGCTGAAAACGCCAAGACTGGCTCGAACCAAGGCCGATCTTGCTCATATCGAAAGAGACGTCGGTAAGCGTCGGGGCCAGAGAGCTTCCGGACAAAGACGCCTCGGTGGTCTGAAAATGCCGTGTAGTGGGCGTTGACGGCATACGCTGCTGCTGCTGCTGCTGCTGCTGTGCTTGGCGGCAGGTGGTTGTCGAACTGCACCATCCGCGCCATTGCTCCCCAGCTCCATCGACGGCGTGGAGAGCGAAGCGGGAAGTGCTAGGTAATAGTAGGTAGGTAGTCTTGGCTGAGAATGATGACGCAGCATCCATGCTCACAGCGGACATGAAACGTCGCCGGCGACCTCTCATCTACCATCCCTCCGCCTGAGCCTCGCCCGGCGCGAAACATCATCCATTATACCAAGCTCGACCGAGCACGACCACGACCACGACATCACAATCCACCTCCAGCTTACATACCGAGAGCAGATCACGCCTTGCCGACACCATGGCGGCTCCGCTACCGAAACGAATCATCAAAGAGACGGAGCGTCTGCAGAACGAGCCAGTACCAGGCATCTCGGCCACGCCCCATGACGATAATGCAAGATACTTCGACGTCATGGTAGAAGGACCAGGCGGCAGCTGTTACGACGGTAACTCAGAACGCTCATGTGAGCTTCCATCACCATATTGACCTCGTCTTAGGAGGCGTATTTAAGCTTGAGCTGTTCCTTCCCGACGACTACCCAATGTGCCCTCCCAGAATACGATTCCTGACTCGCATCTACCACCCAAACATCGATCGCCTCGGAAGAATTTGCCTTGACGTGCTGAAGAACAATTGGTCCCCAGCTTTGCAGATACGGACCATACTGCTCAGTATACAGGCTCTTTTAGGCGCACCCAACCCAGAAGATCCTCTGAATGAGGCCGTTGCGAAGCAGTGGAAGGTAAGGGGTGGCGTGAGAAGCATAGAGGGCATGTCACATGCTGACAGCTCGCTCAGGAGAACCAGCCTGAGGCCATCAAGACGGCCCGCGAATGGACCAAGCTGTACGCGCAGCCTGATCAGTGAGGAACTGGAGATACGCTACGGCAGACTTACGAATATGGAAGTTACAGCCTGCCTTCATATTCTGGCCAACTCTGCACCTTTCTATGAGCTGCTTGACGGGTACTGCATGAGATCAACGATAAAGCGATTTGAATCACGATGTATGATGTGGAAGAGATGCGTAGCTGCATCGGCTGCATTAGATAGCATACTTTCGAGCGTGAGAGACATGAGAGGCCAACGCCGACAGCTTGGTCGAAGCTGGCATTGAATCATTTATGCTTTGAGTAGCTCAGGAGGCACTCACTCTCCTTCGAGACGTATCATCCGCTTCACTTACTGACAATCGTGCAGACACGACGATTGAACGTTGAAGACCGTGGCGAAGCTCGGTACGCCTGAGGACGTGTGAGGCCGTTTGCCGCTATCATAAAAGAGCGCAAATAAAGCCGCACACCCAGGAAGCATTTAACTGGGGTCATGTGAAAAGGACTGCCCGCACCACAGTGGTGGGCAAGCCAGGTTAGGCTCCTTCCATTCTGGGAACTGCAAACGGCTTTGCATGTGAGCTTGACACGAAAGTGGGTCCTGAACTCTGCTCAGAATCTCAGAAGATGCTATCATTACAGCTCGCCCTCGCTTCGCTTTCGCTCTGGAGGCGAGCCCAGCTCCCTCCCACGACAGCTGCGAATTCAGTTCGTCAACTTAAACAAAGCAAAACCCCCAATCGCTCGGCATCCACCAAGAGTCGCAGGTGGTGGCCTCAACCACCCACTTAGCCCATGAGCGCACCTCGCTACGTGCGTTCCGCAACCGCGCGCCGCTACAATGTTCGCACTTCCACAGGCGAATGTATCGCCTGATATAATCACAAGTGAGCTTCATCCACTGGCCAGATGTTCTCACAAGACGGCCTCACTTCTGACTCTCAACTCTGGCGCTGACACCCCTTAGACAAGAAAAGCTCGCCAGCCAACGACGACAAGCAGAACATGGCGGAGCCTACACTGAAGAAGAAGAAATCATGGTTCGGTCGTAAGGCTTCCGAGATGCCTGCCATCAGGAATACACTGACCACTGATTAGGGCGCGCGAACGACCTTGACACCGATGCGCCGCCTGTACCAACAGTCGCCACGGCGCGATCATCTGACGACACTCAGGCATCAACCCTAGTTGGGCCGGACTCGGCGCGGACAAGCGAAGAATTTGAGCTCAAGGTAAGCAATCTATCCTCGCTTGACGGCAACGGCAGCCAAAGTAGCAATATCCAACGTAGCGGCGGTGATGTCGGGTCAATCCGGTATGGCCTCGTAAACGAGATGGTGGCGACTTGGAATGATAGGTCTTCCGGCAATCAAATCTGCGATACTGACCTGGCACAGAGGGGCAAAACAGTTTGGCCGTTCTTTCGAAGTCCCAAGCCTGACTCTGGTCGAGCTGTGTCCAGCCCCGTCAGTGGTCATGACCTTCTTAGAATTGATAGCGAGATCTCGGTTGCGAAGACAACGGTGGTCGAGACTGGACGACCACGATCCAAGAGCAGTGCAAAGCATCCACTGGCCTACTTCCCTGGCGCAAGTCCGACTGTCGAACAGACTGCTGTGGACGCGACAGGTATGGATACGCACAGCGGCAATACAACACAGATATCAGCTGGCAGAAAGCGATCCAAAAGCACACCCAAGCGACCAGAGCTCGAAATTCAGACAGGTCACAGATCTCACGTGGCTACTTCTGGACAGCACAACATCGATCAGGCCCACGGATCAACGACTTCATCGTCCCTCACATCTCTACCTCCAATGGACTTTGGAAGACAACCTTACGAACGAACAAGAAGCTCGCCGAAGCTTGTAGATATTGCGGCTGACTTCACATCCACTTCTGCGACCGCACGACTCTTAGACAGTCCTTCTGTTGCTTCTACTCTGCATGGTTTTGCGCCGGCTACACCATCCTCCTTGCGCACCGTCAGTACACTTACGACTGCCGGTCATGTGCCCCCAGATCCGAACGAAGATTTTGCCGCATCTCTAAAGGTGCAACCTTCGCAGAGAGGCACCAAGAGATCCTCAATCACATGTGAGCCACGTCTACCCAGAGATGAGGTAGCCACCTTCAGCCAGAGTCCTGTACAAATTGAAGCGCAAAAGCCAGGTCGCAAGATCAGAACCGAGAAGAAAGTCGTGGTACACAGCGGCTATACGCTCGACCAATACGTTTCTTCGGTCGACCCGGATTCACCAGGACTGCCATCGGCTGATTTGGCAGACCATGATCCCGAAGCATGGGATAGATGCATCGAGAATGCGAAGCATCAAATTCAGCTCGATCTGGAGCGAGAACAGAGACTCGTGAGGGAGCTCCTCGAGAGTGATGCCAATGCCAATAATCACGCAGCTTACAACGAGAAACGCAACGCCTACGAACAGTTCAAGAATGACAATTTGATCAGAGTTGGCGAGAGTCTTGCATCTCGGGCAAGTCACTACCGTGGTCTTGAATTGAAGGACAACAATGAAATTGAGAATTGCTACCGAATGCTTGGAAGTGAACTGCGGGAGATGCACATTGAGAAAGATGTTGGAACTAAGATGGAAGGGCTTCTGAAAAACTTCTTCAGGCGAGCCGTGAAAGACAAGAGCGCCTTTACGACACTCACACAGCCACGGACGGTTCCACTGAAGTCTTCGCTGTCACACCTAGCGCATATGCTACGCCTCTCGCCAAAACCGGCATCAGAAGGAGCAGACGTCTCGCGCGCTATGGGATCGTTTGCTGAAGCCGGAGAGAACGCGGACGAGGAGCCAAAGCCGAAACTTCGTGATAACTTCGACGGAAGCTCGTCCTTCGCCGCGAGTAGCATTGGAGAGGACGAAATGACGGGCCTGGGAATCACGACTGTTGACACCTGTTCTTCAGAAGGCAGCGCAACTCCTTACGCAGCCTATCGCGATGACCCCACCAAGACGATTTCTCCTCCATCTATCAAGCCCGCGTGGGAGACATCGCACTTCAGGCAGTGCAACCCCGGTCCAGCGAGCGTCGTCGCTCAGATCCGCAAGTTCAAGCGAGGTAGCAAGATCTTGACCGCCCAGTCGAATTGTGGCGAAATCTGCGAACAAGAAGCGGGTGAGCATGAGTTTGATGAGACGGCGTCCGCATGGACACTGCCGAGGCCTCTATCGCGACGCAGCATCCACAGTGGCGACACTGAGTACGCAAATAACGAAGACTGGGAGGACGTGCCAGACGATCTCGTCGATGAAGCCAACGCCACATCTCCGACCTTCCAGCCATTCGACGATCTTGGCATCGATGCATCAGCCCAAAAAGCAGCAAGCACTATCACAGCGGCCCGAGATCGTGGAAGCATCTTGGTGATCGATCGAAACCCAACATCGGGAGGGCCTGTTCATCGCAGCGCTTCGAAGCGCCAGGAATTCATCAAGAAATTCGAAGACGTGAGAGAACGCAGACAGACTAGACAAGCCGCAAACGCGGCGCAGCTCGTCCATCCAGCAATTCGAGACCAGTCTGGCGATGCTCTGACGCCTACAAGAAGTGCGCATGCGACCATTCAGCGCTTGGTGGACGAAAAGTCACCGGCGATACCGCCCAAGAGTGCTCTGCGCATTACGCCTCCCAAGTATGGCGGCCACATCTCGCCGGGCAAAGGTTTCACACCAGTCAGATATCAGGTTGCACAGATGGCGGGCAGCAACAATCTCAACGCATCGCCTTTCCCATTCCCTAGACCTGACAAGCTTGCGCCAAGTGTTGTCACTACGCCTTCTGAACGAGCATCCACTACAGCTCAAGCCGATGACGATCAGTATCAGCATCTTGTCAGCTCTCAATCACCTCTTGAAGAACAAATCGATACCATGGTCGAGCAATGGAACAATGCCACGCCTGACATGCCCAACGAACCTTTTGGGCAACCAGACGATCCCAAGACTTTCCAGGCGAGCATTTCTGGCTTACAACAACTCCGCCACAAGCTCGGACTCCCCTTACTGCAAGAGAAGAGCGATGCCGGCCGCCCACATCCAAACCACCCGTACGTTTGGGACACCATTAACGTCATGTGCTTCGGCGTCCAAAGCGCATCCAGTCGCGAAAGCAGCTCAACCCTCAGCTCCGAAGAAAGCCCTCTCGCTCGCCGAAGCGGTCCCGTCAAACCTGCTACTCCAAAGAAAACCCAAACCCAAAGCCTCAATTGCAAAGGCAAAGATTGCTTCTACTGCGGCTGTACCTGCTGCTACTACAAAGAACAATCACAAATCGCAAACATGGGCTTCACTCGCGACTCCGACCTCAAGTCACGCATCGAGCGCGCACGCCAGCACGTCTTCTTACTCTCAAGCTATGCAAACGGTATCGAGAAGTACGATACCAATCTCTCTTGTTCCAGCTGTGTGAGAGTCTTTTGTCCCGAGCATGGCGATATCTGCGAGTATCTTACTTGTCGTGCTCCGCTCTGCTGGAAGTGCCAGGAGGAGATGAATGGTGGGTATTGCGAAGAGCATTTTTTGGTTAGCCCGAGTAGGAATGATGCTGAGATGCTTCAGGATGGACTTTCGAGGATGGACGGGAATGTGAAGGAGCTGGATAGCATTTCGGATGCCTGAGTTGGATGAAGTTTGGGAAGCTAGGAAAGAGAACTGCTTCGTTCCTGTTCTCGAATGTTCATGGTCACGTGATGGCAATGTCGTTTTGGAACTGGAGGTGTTACTTCCTATTCGTGTCCTTTGCTATGCAATTGAACTCGGTTCTCGAGAGGCTTTATATCGATAGCCGATGAAGGAGCGGTCTGTGACCGTACGGGCACTCGGGAGCTGTGCGGCGGTAAGTTGTGGAGGCTCTGATGTCTGTTCTGCTAGACCCTCGTGACTCGCGTAATCCCTGTCAAAGTCTAGCCCTCCTCGTGATCTCGCGCCATGATCGTGATCTTCCGCACCACCACCACCCTCACCACCACCACCACCACCGCCATGGCTCGATGGCATGCAATGTGAGCATGGCTACAGCAGCCGACGATACACTCGCCAATCCGCCTGTCCGCCTTTCGTTGCCCCTCGAATTTCAGCAAGACATTTTCCACGAATTGCGCCAAGAAGACGTGCTGCTGGTGCTCGCCCGCGGACTGGGACTGCTACGTCTTGTCACGAATCTCTTACACAGCTACGATGCTGCCGGCCACAATCTCGTCATCCTCGTCGGCGCTGATGACCGCGAGAATGACTGGATCGGCGAGTCGCTGGCAGAGCACGCCGCCGTCAGTGGTAGCCCAAAATGTCGAGGCATGCAGTTGGTCAACACCGACATGACCAATGTTGCGTCGCGAGAGAAGATGTACAAGCGAGGCGGCATATGCAGTATCACAAGTCGCATCTTGATTGTAGACTTCTTGTCAGGTCTCCTCGACCCTGCCACCGTGACTGGCTTGGTGATACTCCATGCAGATCGCGTTGCGGCGACGAGTCTCGAAGCCTTCATCGTGCGAATCTACAGGCAGAAGAATAAGAAGGGCTTCTTGAAAGCTTTCTCTGACCAGCCTGAGCCTTTTACGACCGGCTACCAACCTCTCACGAGCATTCTGAGAAACCTATTCCTGAGAAAACCAATCCTTTACCCACGATTCCATGTTGCTGTCGCAAAGAGCTTGGAGGGCAAGCGCAAGGCAGAAGTGATAGAGTTGGAGGTGCCTATGACAGAAGCCATGCGGGACATTCAGAACGCGGTGCTGGAATGCGTCGAGGTGAGCATATCGGAGCTGAAGAAGATGAACTCGGGCACGATCGAAATGGAGGATTGGAACCTAGACTCTGCGCTTCACCGATCCTTCGATTTGATGGTGCGAAGACAACTAGATCCGGTGTGGCACAGAGTCAGCTTCAGAACGAAGATGATTGTACGAGATTTGACTATGTTGAGAACCATCCTACACTCGCTGTTGAGCCTCAATGCTGTGGACTTCAACAAGTACCTCGATACCGTGCTTGCTGCTTCAAGCCCGCCACCTAACTCCTCAAGAAAGGACGTTTCCCCTTGGCTGTTTCTGGATGCGGCGCACACTCTGTTTGATTCTGCAAAGAGGAGAGTCTACACCGGCAAGATCACAGATGGACCCATTGCAACAGCTGAGCAAGATGTGCTGCACCCAGTCCTCGAAGAGCTTCCGAAGTGGGGACTCTTGGCAGAGATCTTGGAAGAGATTGAGCGAGACACCTACTTCAACCCACGTCCCGATGAGGAATCAAGCGGTGCAATTCTTATCATGTGCGCCGATCAGGGCACTTGCCGGCAGCTGCGAGAGTATCTGCAGACCATGAGACAGGAAGCGGAGGAGGACCGGCGAGCAAGAGAGGCGGATGAGTTTGATGATGGAGAGTCGAAAGTCAGCGCTCGATACATGATGCGACGCAAGCTGCGGTACTATTTACAGTGGAAGCGGGACTTCGCGAAGGTGAGCAACAGCCTCTTCGCGGCGAACGAGAAAGAGATCGACGGCACTGCGAAGAAGCTGCATGGGCCACATGCAAATCGTGGTCGAGCGCCTCCGAACAAGCGGAGACGAATTCGAGGCGGTGGTGAAGTGGGTGCTGGTCCAGGTCGGACAGCAATGGGTGCTGTCGGAGTCGCGGGCGACAAAGACTCGCATATTCAAGCATTAATCCAGGATCTTGACAGGACGAACTTCACGGAAGATAGCGCAGCAGCAAAAGTAGATCTCGGCGCAGATCCACTTGACGACATGGACGACTATTACGAACTTTACGACATGAACGACCTTGTACTAATACACCCTTACGACAGCGACATGGACGACCATCTGCTTGAGGAAATCAAGCCAAGATATGTTATAATGTACGAGCCAGATGCAGCATTCATCCGACGAATAGAAGTGTACAGAAGCAGCCACAGCAACCGCCAGGTGCGCGTGTACTTCATGTACTATGGCGGTAGCGTTGAAGAGCAGCGGTACCTGTCCGCAGTGCGACGAGAAAAAGATTCCTTTACGCGACTGATCCGCGAGCGTGGAAACATGGCTATGACCTTCACGCACGACTCTGACAACATGGATCCTCAAGAGTCGTTTTTGCGCACAGTCAACACCAGAATCGCCGGTGGTGGACGATTGACGGCCACTGCTGAGCCTCCGCGAATAGTCGTGGATGTTCGAGAGTTCCGTAGCAGTTTACCATCGCTTTGTCATGGGCGCAACATGGTCGTCATTCCATGTATGTTGACAGTGGGCGACTACGTGCTCACGCCCGATGTCTGCGTTGAGCGAAAGAGCATCAGCGATCTCATCTCTTCCTTCAACAATGGTCGTCTTTACAACCAGGCCGAGACTATGCTTCAGCACTATAAATCTCCTATGCTGCTAATCGAATTCGATGCCCAGAAAGCCTTTACGCTTGAGCCTTTTGCAGACCTCACGTCCTCTGTCGGCAACAAAGACATGGTCGGCACAGATTTGCAGTCGAAGCTAGTTCTCCTAACACTGGCGTTTCCTAGGCTTCGCATCATCTGGTCATCTTCGCCATATCAGACGGCAGAGATCTTCGAAGAGCTCAAGAACCAGCAAGATGAGCCAGATCCTATCAAGGCTGTGCAGACTGGCCTCGAGCATGGAGAAGATCCAGAGACAAGGACTTTTAGCCAGGTTCCGCAAGACATGCTGCGATGCGTGCCGGGTGTCTCAAACAAAGCGCTCAACAAGCTCATCTTAGAGTACGAGAACGTGCTTGACGTGGCGAATGCTAGAGAGACTGTGCTTGCCGACCTGATCGGGAAGGAGAACGCAAGGCAGATCAGAGCTTTCTTTGATCGGAGTGTGTGGGAGGATGGTGGCGCAGAGTGAGCTGACAAGGGCTTAATTCAATCTCACTAATGCCCACAAGCTAAGCTCGGACCAGCTGTTTGGATGCATATATCTACCAATTGCGCAACTAACCTTGAAACCTCGCAACACTCAACACTATCACCACTTTCGTCGTGTATTTCATGCACCGTTACCACAGCCCTGGCCTTGTAGCTGACGATTGCGCACATCCCATTGACCAGCACGTGGCGAAAAGCGATCCACACTTCAGATTATCTCCACCCGACAACCACGCAAGCGCAACACACCAAGCGGTACCTCCAAATCCGTCGGCGCGAAGGTTCGAATCAAAAGGTCGCCCTCGACGAGTGCGGACTAACAGATCGCACTGTGCTCATTGCTTTTCCCCTATCCTGTGCACACTATGCGTTCCCAAGCCGCGGCGAACATGGAGCACCGCAGAGTGTCAAGACCTCAACACATAGGACCTGCATCACAACATGGAAGTCGTCCACGCGAGACTGTCGAGACAGACGAGGAAGATGAAGCTGCCAGCTATATTCAATCTCCCAGCAAGAATGGAATGGTCTTCACTGTAGCAAAGGGCGAAATGGAGGACACCAAGAACAAGTCCGCAGCTCCAGGATGTGTCACTACACCAGATCCTATGTCTGGCTCTCAAGTGTCTGAGCATGGCGATCCCACTTTTCCGCGCGCAGAGATATCGGCAATCAGCGACTTCTCCAGGAGATCACAAAACGATCGCAACGCCATTGAATTGCACATCAGGAAATTGATTAGCAAAGATGGGACCGCCAAGGGAAAGGCAAAACTAGTGGCCAAACAAGATCGTTTTGGTCAGCTCAGGATCTGGTGTAATGAGAAACTTCAACAGCTGGAGGAGCGAAAGGGTAAGAATTGGGGCTCAGCAAGGACTCTGTTTCCTCAGTACTACAGTGTGGCCGAAGAAGATGCTTGGCTCCGCAAGACTTACTCCGCATGGTTGGGGGCAGATGAGGAAGACAAGAGCCATGAGTCTTTCACAGCTCGCACAGCGACAGCGTATCCTACTCTCTTTACTCAAGTGGGAAGTCAGTACGATGGCGAAGATCAAGATGATGAGGAGATGATCCAGATCAAGCCAGAGCTCGAGGACGACGATGATCACGAACGGACGGAGGCCACATACAACTTCAAGTCCACATCCAACTTCACCCCATCTGCGCATACTCCACTACGCAAGGCCGCCAGAACTTCCAACGCATATGGAAACATTCGTGAGCCCAGCACTCCAGAGAGCGACAAAATCTACTACGCGCAGCAACAAGCCAATCATGTCATTAAGCGGAAGCGCGAAGCAGAAGCTCATGTGCGCGCGACCAAAGTCAAGCGAGAAGACGAAGAAGGCGCTGCTTCAGACGCTGCTTCAGATGTATCCTCCCGACAACCACTCAAGAATTACGTGACTGTTGGCCTGAATGGTCACTTCAATGGAGCCAAAATTATGCCTCAAAATCTCCAATGCTCACTTCCGGATGGAAAGGTGATCAGAGTGGTGAGGCGCGCCTGGGTATGGGACGAGAACGGCAGAATGGTTGTGTACCCGCCTTTTTGAGGCGGTTGAAGGGCCCAGTCATCGACCGAAGACAGGAGAGCTGCTGCGTGCCACCAGATCATGGGAAGTTCAGTAGAATAGTCTGAATTACGTGACCCTTAGCTGCGAGTTTCGTGGAACCGAGGTGAAGCCATGTTATCACCTCTGCAACAGACTGCTGGTAGCTCTTGTCCCGATCAAGTCTCAAAAGCGGACTTCGGATCAGTACAATGATAATGTACAAAATACTGCTTCAGCTTTCAAGCATCCCACGCCATCTTCCCCACCATCGCTCGTCCTCAATCTCACTTCAAACTATTCTTAACCTCCATTCTCCTCTCCTCAGCCTCCTGCTGCGCTGCTCTCCTCCTATCAAGTTCAGCCTGAACACCTTCTTTCCTCATTCGTGTGGCCTCTTCTTCTTGAACGATCCAGACTAGAAAACAATCCCCATCAGCAAAGCGCTCCAACGAATTCTTTCACAAACCATCTCCACTGCCGACTTACTTGGTTTCTCACTCTTCGAATACCTCTTCAAATTATTCACAAACTGATCAAAGTCTTCTTGTTTCTCTTTTCGTCTCTCCAGTGACCGTCTCTGTAACTCCGGGTTGTATTTCTATAAGAGTAGCGACCGACCCTACATCAGCAGCATATATGTATGGGCGGGAGGGGCGGGCGGTTTCCCAGGTTGCGGTGTTGGTCTGCACTTACAAGGAAAAGTTCCTCTTCACTTGGAGTAACGTAGTAGATTAGTGCTGGACCACCGACACACATGACTCCTCCGCTAAAAGATATAACATCACACATCAGTTGATTTCATTCTGTGACCTTGAGAGGGCAAAAAGAAATACATACGCCAAAGCCATTTTGACCCAAGTAATGGTTCTCATCTTTGCTTCGCCACTGAATCCTTGTCTTCGCGCACAGTCCCGACTCAAGCTTCGGATCGGAATTGATGGCAAAATCGTGTGTCCGTCTGTGATGTTCGCTCGATGATCCTTGATGTCGTGTGTGCTTGTTCTTCGCTAAGTAATCCATCACTGAAGTCAAGATCCACGGGAGTGCCAAGACGAACCATTCCTCTTTCGGCCTTGCACTTCTCCTGACAGAGGAAATCAAAAGCCTCAGTGTTGGCGCAATGCATGGTAGGGATCAAGGAAGATATATTGGTTCAGATGAGATCTATGATAGTTCTTCGAATGCTTCATGAAATTTGCGCCATGATAACAATAATGTCTATCCAAGAGCCCCGATCCTTTGGAAACGACGAACGAACCATGCTAACTCCTCAATGCTCCTCTCAAACGCCATGCGTTCAGTGATGTGGTATCTCGGTCCAATGGCAGAATGAGCGTGCTCCAGAAACGGGAAGGCTCGCGCGCTGTTATATACAAGTTGTGGTGATAGATAGATTCCCATCAAATCGATCGATAGCCGCAATGCTTGCCCTCATTACAAAGAAACTGGTGGTGCTATCAAAAAGCCTCTCCCCCTTCTTTTTCTCTATTCTCGTTCGCTTCGTCAAATTTGTAATCATTCTGGTGTCATCGCCTCAGATCTTCCGAGATGTCTTTTCTTCTCGAAGCCTGGCCAGCACTTTGACTTGATTCTACTCTCGCCAAGTAGGCAGCGGATGTGAAGTCACGACTTGCCTCGAAACTTGGCCGTGTACGATCCATGGATGATCGTAATCGATCGAAAGACGGCCTCGGACGATCGTAGCTCGGCCGTGCCGGGGCCTCCGAAAGGTCATAGTCCTGTCTTGTGATCGCCGGCGTAATTGCAGGCGTAGCGGCGTTGCTCGCAGACTGCGAGTACGTAGGCGGAAACGCGCGCTCGAAGCGATCTCGATCACCCATAGACGACCGATGACCAGTATATTCTGTCCCGTCAGACCCGTTATGACTTCTGGGATTGTTAGTCGTTGCAGTCGCCGCCACACTTGGTGGGTATATGGGTCGCATGTCCTCATCGAAGGTATGTCGGCCAGGTCCAGAGGGGGGGCTACCACCTCTCCTGTGTCCCTTCTTATCCACATTCTCGCCTGCTTTGTGGCTCGCTTCACTACTAGTAGTACTTTCGGCGAGCTTGTCAGCTTGGAAGCCAACCTTCTGCGGATCCACCTCCTTGAGATAATCGAATTTCCCTTGTCGCACTTGCTCGCGGACGATGTCGATGTCATAGGGCATGTACATCTTCTGGTATGCCTTCGCCACGAAACGTGGAAGTAGACATGCAATGACAGTCAGGAGGTTGATTGCCCAGAATGACAAGGCACCGTAGACTTGTGGTGCAGCCTCGTAGAAGGTGTACCCAGCGGTGAACGAGGTGTAGACTCCAGTCCAGAAATAGATGAGAAGAATGGAAATGCTTGTGATGAGACACATGAACCAGTCCCAGCGGTACGTGTTCATCAGGATGTAGACATTGACGATGAACACAACTGGGTTCACAATGTACGCTCCCAAGCGCTTATAGTCGTTGATGTTGCGACCCGTCTCCGACTCGAAATTGGCAACTTCGAACTGCAGGTAGGTGAAGTAGAAAGCGATGACTGATTGGTAGAAGCCGTCAAACATGTAGATCCAGAATTTAGTCTGAGTCCATTCCTTTTGCTCGATACCACGTCGGTACAGCTGAGGCACGGCAAGTGAGACCTTGTCGTCCACGTCCTGATCCAGGATGCCTTGGAAGATAATCGGCAGTGAAGTAAAGGCCAAGTTGAAGAGCAGAATGTATGTGTAGTCGAAAGCGTACGAGCAGTCAAAGTTGGTGTAGATCTGGTACCAGAACAAGGCGAAGACCCAGATGATGTTCTATAATGATGATAATGTTAGCGTCTTTTGGAGAAGCTTCAGATGGAATGATGTACCTTGTAGAAGAAGTTGGCAACACACTCGCCCATACGCCGGTAGTCCCAACGACCGTGCACGAGCAGCAGCCTGGTCAAGAACCTGAATTGGCCAATAGCGTAATCGGAACTCATGACGGCTTGACGACCTTCTTCACCAGCGATACCCACGCCAACGTCAGCCTCCTGAATCATTGCGACATCGTTGGCACCGTCACCAATGGACAGAGTCATGACCTCCAGAGTGTGCTTGACGAGACCCACGACGGCAGCCTTCTGCGAAGGACTGACACGACAGCAGAGCACCGATCTGCATTCCTTGCACAGCAGCAAGAACTTTTGGCGAAGCTTGTCGTCAAGCACGACCTTGAGCGTGTCACCGTCAATGACCAGAGCGTGAGTAGGAGCAGGTGGTTCGTGGTTCTTCTTGGCAGCTTTGAGCTCCTCGTCGGATCCAGTTTTGCCGAAGGTCGCCAGATGTTTGTCCAATTCTGCCTCCGCAGCTGCAATGTCCTCATCTTCGGTCTTGAGCACGATGAGATCCATATCGTTGTCAAGAAGATTGCAAGAGAAGCCGATATTGATGGCAGTCTCCACCTTGTCTCCCGTCAAGACCCAGAGCTTAATTCCAGCTTGCGCAAGCAGAGCGATAGAGTCTGGCACACCGTCTTGCAATCTGTCTTCGATAGCAGTTCCGCCAAGGAGCGTCAGCTCACGCTCAATCCGGTCAGCGACCTCCTCAAGCTTGTTCTCACGATCTTGGACGGCGGCTGCGGCGAGCTCGTGATCGACGTTCCATTTCTGATATTCTTCCTCGCCAAGCTCTCTTTGCGCAATGCAAAGAGTTCTGAGGCCTTCTCGCGCAAACATTTCGAGATGCTCGGCTGTGGTCCTTCGCAATTCCGGTTGTTCACCTCTTTGCAGACGCGAATAGATGATACTGTCCGCGCCCTTGCAGAACAAGATGATTCTGCCATTTGGCATCCTGATGATCGCACTCATTCGCTTTCTGGTAGAATTGAATTCGAGGATGTTCAGAACCTGGTACTCGCTTTCCGTGCCCATGATGTTGAGTATGATGCCATCGTTCGATCGGCCAATTACTGTGTAGCCAACGTCTCGAGCAGTGGCAACAAGCGCTGCTTCATCGGGAGATTGCGCCTTGAATTCTATTCGTGGCGGATCACCAGGCGTCCTTTCAGTGATGACACTATGGCAGAGCGCGAGTGCAAGCATAAACTGCTCCACGGCCGCTTTCTGCTCAGGCCCGCTCTCGCCGTCCAGATCAGCGACATAGTCTGGCGCAACAAAGGTAAGATCCTCGTCTCGCAAGTAAGGATTGTCGTGCATCTTGCGGAGGTGCTTCAGCATGACCTCTCGATCCTCTGCAATCCGTGCCCTTTCTTGAGCGGCCACTTCCTCGACGTTGATACCTTGACGTTTCTGCATGCCAGCAAGCGCTTCCGTGTATGCTTCACCGTACGGATGGCCATTGACTGTGCACTTCTTGAACTCCATGACATTCTGCGTAAGCGTACCGGTCTTGTCGGAGAAGATGTACTCGATCTGGCCCAAGTCGTCCGAAATGTTCCAAGACTTCGGCGTGCATGGGTAATCGATCTTCTCGTAGTACATGTAGGCATCGGAGTAGATGAAGAATGCCTGGACGGAACGCACGATTTCGAGGGAAATGTACAGCGAGATTGGGACCAAGTTCTGGAACAGGATGATAGCAGCCCAGAAAGTGATGAAGCCGTTGAGACCCGGTGTGCCTCCGTAGCTACCGAATTCGAAGAAGTCGAGGGAGTTGTCTCCTTGGCCCCAAGTCACACCGTTGACAAGTGCTGCGACCAGACACATGACGAAGAGGATGACGAAGTTGTACAAGACGTTCCAGTTCAGATCACGCATGATCTTTGGTCGTTTGGAAGGTGTGATGCCCGAGTTGAGCATGATCTTTGTGTCCTCGCCCGTGAATGCCACGATGCCTAAGACCCATTCGGTGTTCCTGACCGTGCAACCACGCAGGAGCAGATTGTTAATGCTAACTGGCTCTGCCATTTCCTTGGGCTCGGTGGAAGGATTCTTCGTGTCGTACTGATTCCAGCGTACGACTCCAGAATAGGCGTACAGGTTCGCGTGCGGTGGCTCGCTTTCGAGCACAAACTCGGCTTGTTCGCAGTCCCTCGCTCGCTTGACTTGACGACCAGAGTAGAGTGCGGTTCGAACCTTCAAGTTCGTTTCTCCGTCCAAATTCTTCGTCTCGATGTAGCATGCACCGTCTGCATCGCTCGTCGACAAGACGATGATGTCTGAAGGCACCTCCTCATCATTGTACAAGCGGACAAAGTCACCCACACGTACATTCTTCCAGTAATCTTTCTTGAAGCGTGCCTTTTCCGGCCTTGGCTTATTCGGGTTGATCAAGGTGCCATGGAATTTCTTTGGCACAGGCAGATCTCCAACTTTTCCGTCTTGGCCAACATTGGGCACTGTCAAGCTGTCCCTCATAAGCTCGTCTGCCTGCCCTTCGTGAATGTGATCTCCTGCTCGTGTCTGGCCAGGTGTTGGAGATGGCACTGGCGTCATCTCCACATCGCCTTCTTCATTCTCGTAGGGATTCCTTTCGTCGTAGTCGAGTCGTGCGGTCAGGGTACTCATCCGGCGCTCATCGCTTTCCAGCTGCTCATCCAGTTTTCGGTCCTGATACGTAGCACCCTTGCCCTTCTTCGCCAGGGCAGCCTCTCTCTTGCCCTTCCACCATCGCCAGAGAAACAAGATCGCCCGCGTGTTTGCCTTCTTGAACCTTCTCCACAAGCTGACCGTTTCCTCGGACACATTGACATTCTCCCAGTCGACCAGTCTGTGCACAGGCGCGTTGTTGAGCTCATTGTCGAGGACGGTTCTCCGCCAATCTTCTATGGCGTCTTTGATGGCGGTGATGGTAAGAATAACAATAATGGGCACTGCAGCAAGACCTGGGTTCTGCACACCGAATATGCTAAAAATCTAGTTTCGGACATGTAATCAGTAATGTGGCTCCGAAGCGACGGGCAAGCCGTTCACTTACACCAAGAATGACGATGAAGATGAAGTAGACGTTGGCGATGTTATGCAGCTGAAACCACAGGTTCTTCGGGATGAAGCTGATGGGCGTGTACTTGGCGGTCCGGATTTTATTGCGCTTGAAGTGATTCAATGGCTTGCCTTCTTCATCGCGTGCGGAATCGGGTAGCGGCTGGTTGACGTATACCGTGCGGCTCGTTTGGCCTTCGGCCGGCTGGTCGTTGGCGATGTCCTGCGCTTTCACATCGCTCGCATCGGTGGCCGTGGAGTGTCGGTTGTTGTGGCTGCCACTCAAGCGGGCAATGTTTCTGTTGAATATGCTGCGGCGCTTGAGGGTGCCCTTTCGCCCCGGTTTCCGCACGGTGGCCCATCGCATGCGGTTCAATGGCTGACTGCGCTCGGCCTGGGATGGCCGCGCCTGCTCCGTGTCATATGTGACAGCCATTGCGGCGACGAAACGGATGTGGTGAGCAATGGCATGCAGCAGGCGGAAGGGTGTCGTCTCTCATGCGCTGCACTGTACGGCGCGCTGTATCGCGTGGGCTCACAGCCCGCTCTCTCCGCGACCGACTGCCTCCTCTCACGCTGGCATCGGAGGAATGGTGGGTGTTGGAATGACCGCGGAGGTGTGGGGTGGGACTCGAAGGAGGCTGCTGGACAGGCGCCGGGTAGCGCGTTCCGTGTACGATGTCGGCGTCTGTTATGGCTCGAGGCAGGCACAGACAGTGGGTGGTGAAAAGCTGGTCGGGCGCGGCAACAGTGGCGGTGGATGTGATGCTCGAGTGGTCAGGGTGCAAGGTTGTCCGTTGTTGTTGCTCTCGGAGTCTCGCAATCGTGCGAATAAGCTTTGCAGACGGTGGATGGTCGTGTTACTGAGTACACACACAGCACGGCCCGACACTGAACAATAGAGGGTGTAGTTGGTGGCCGTGTGCTGTGCAGCGAATGTTGGTCAGCGTGTCGAGCATGCGCATGTCAGGGAGCGAAAGGCGGAAGCACTTCGCACTGGGCGACCGACGGTAAAAAGATGCGCTTCTGCGGCGTTTCCATCGTCGTTACCACTTACCTCAGCACCGCTGCACAGCTGAGCCAGGATGCAGATGCACTAGTTCTACGGGACTGGAGCAATGAGCTGCCGAGCCCGCGAGCACACATATCTACTATACTGTACATACTGCAGAACAATGGCGTCCGGCGGATCCCTACGGCAGGAGCATGGTGTGAGATGCAACGTGACGCCCTCCTTCGGCGTGTTCGGATGCGTGCATGTACGCTGACAGCATCCACCCATTTTCCGATTTCGTCCATTCTCTGGACTGTACGCCAGTCATCATAAACCATGCTACGCTATCACTGCGGCGGAGGTGGAAGTGCGGACGTACCAAGTGTTCAATGCACCTTTAGACCTGGGACCTTTACTTCACTTCTATACCGGCAATACTATATAGGCAACAATAAGCGCAAACCTTATCTATACTCGCTTTATATTCGCTACGCAACTCGCTATACTACTCTTCTACTATATTAACTACTATAATTAAGATAATATACTTTTAAATACTTACTACAATTTAGTATTAATAGTAACTAGCTTATTCTACTTATAAGCTATTCTCGTAGCCTTACTATAGACTTACTACTAATTTACTTTAGATCTCTTTACTATTTAGAAACTATCTATTTAAATAACTTTTAGTATTATAGAAAAATATTATAGAAAGAGCTATTAGACTCTAGAGACGTATAATAGATCTTTATAGACTAAGTTAACTATTGTATATTAGATATAGTAATATTAGATAGTATATCTCGCTATTATATAAACTAGAACTATTAACCTGTTAGGGGCTAGGTATGTAGCAACGTATAGAACACCCGCCTAACCGATGACACAGTAGGTGGTAGAACTAACAAGTGCCTCCTGAAAGGATTGCGCAGAGCGCCAGGTTAAAAAGGCCATGCGAGTCACGTGCGTCTAGCGTGCGCCCCTGGCGCGCGCCGCTTGGCACACTTAGGGCTTGGCAAGAGACCTCACCTCATCGAGGTCCTTACATAACCTTTACTATAGTAACTAGCTAAAAAAGTAGTAGAGGGAGAAAGACGATAGAAGATATTTAATCTAGTATACTCTAATAGTAGTTTAGACTATTAAGTATAATATATAACTACAAAATTATAGATATAAAGTAACTTAAATTACTTAAAATCGCTTATAGTAGTATATCTAGAAGTTATTCTAAAAGAGTAATAAGTATTTAAATAGTTAAAATAGTATAAGGAACTAAAGATATAGATTTAGATATTATAATAGAACTCTAATAATCTATTTAAGAGAGTATAAGAGAGAGATTTTAAAGAACTAAAGATTTAGATTTAGATATTATAATAGAACTCTAATAATCTATCTAAGAGAGCGCGAGAGAGAGATATTTAAGTACTAATCTAGAAGTACTAAGCTTTAAAACGAGCTATACTAAAATATATATAAACTAATATATAAATATTTAAGCTTAATTTACAATAGAAGATTACGAATTAATAGTAATTAGATAGCGAGTATCAAAGGTATATAATAAAGAGTACATAAGAGGAATTAGAAAAGGCGGTATAGAAGAGCCGGAAGATCCATTGAACACTTGGTGTGCATGGGCCTCCATACGTACGGCGTACTTCCATCCATGATGCGGCTCTTCTCTGCTTGTGCAAGGGTCCATCACATGCAAGCGCGTTGCGCATCCGAGCTTTCATCTCTCCGACGCGTCGTCTCGCGACTCATTATCCTAAGTGCTCTGTGTACATGTATCTCTATGGCGCCTGCCCGGTCAGAGAGTGACGGCAGTCAGAAGATCACCTCGTTCTTCAAGAAGTTCACCATCCCGAAAGAACGACGTCCCGGCCCCAACGTTATCGAAGATGAAATCTTCGTCGCGACACCCAGTCCGCGCGCGTCCACTGCACCCGACGAGCCTGTGTATTGCATATGCAGAAGAGCAGAGCATGGATCAATGGTGGGATGCGACAACGAATACTGCGATAAGCAGTGGTTCCACTATCGCTGCGTAGGCTTGACAGAGGAGCCTCGCGGACAGTGGTTGTGCACCGACTGCACGACAAAACCAACATCCAAGCTCAGAATCGCCACCTCGCATGCCCGCAGAAGCAGTCAAACGAGCCCGGCGAAATCCGCACTGCACTGCAATAGTTCTGGCTCGCAGGACACACGGCGCAGGAGGGACAGGGGCAGGCCGCGCAAGGAATCTACGAGTTCGCTGTCTAGCAGACTCTCTTCAGCCAGCACTCCCACACGACGTAGAGGCCGTCCGCCCACGTCACGTCTGACTTCGCCATGCAATGCCTCGCGAGACAGCAGCATACACGCAAACACTGCCACGTCCAGGAAGTCGCCCTTGAAGCATAATGTGAGTCCAGTGACTGGACCACCAGACGTGAAACCCACCAAAGATTCGCCATATCGCGAACCATCCGCCACACCTTCGAAGCAACGAGTCGCGCTCGGCGTCAAACTCTGCTCGTCGCCAACATCAGCATCTCCAGCACGCGCGCCTGTATCTTCGAGCTCCATGGCTGCACCTCCCGTGCCTGCCGTATTCCCACCCGCACCTGCCCCGGCACCAGTAACATCATTCTCGTCCATTTCCACACCCTCAAGCGCTCCAGTGAGCTCGCAGACCACCTCAGCTCCCATTAGTACGGCGTCTTCCAGCAAGCGCGTGATCAGCGGCGGTCTGAAAGGTGTTAGCAATTCAGACTCTGAATCCGATGGCAGCGGCAATGATCTGGCAGATGTGTCCACCTTTTTCGTCACCAAGAAACCTAAGCTTGAGCCTGCTGTCGAAGCAGGACCAAGCAAGGTTGCAGCCACTACCGCAAAGTCTTCTGTGCAGAATGAGAGACAAAGACAACAAGCCGTGAAGAGGGAATTCCGGTCGCGCATCTCCTCTCCACCAGGGAGAACATACAAGAATCTGTCGAGCTTGGCTAGACAGAATGAGGAATGGGAGCTGTCTGAGGCAAAGATAGCCAGCCTTGAGCAAGCAGTGGCAGATCTGGACCGAACAGAGAAGATAGAGGAGCAGAACGACGTGTTGGAACAAGATGTGGATGGCGACGCTTTGATGGCTGCCGCTGGCAGTGACGATGAGAATCGAGAAAGAATGATCATAGCTCTGGAACGGACTGAGGCGCTTCACGACCCAAATCGATACCACTTCTTCCTTGACGACCGGCCACAATTTCCGGACACACCCTTTCCAGTCGACTCACTTCCGAACGAGCCATGGACAGGCTTGTACAGGAGTGATATTTCTCGAAGGCAGGCCTGCATTACCGGATTTGCGGCTGAAATGGCTGCGTACCGCCCACTGCCCGTAGCCGTCACGAATTGGCTTGCACAACAGCTGCTCCACGAACGAGACGAGGTGCTTTGCGAGGCGTACGTAGGCATCCTCGAAGCCGCAAGCCACGTTCATACGTCTGTATCAGACACGATAGCATCACTGTCATCGATGTACAAGACACGATCATTCTTTGAAAATGGCTCGAAGGAACAGGTTCGGAAAGGTCTGCCGCCTGGACTGAGATATATGATGCGTGTTGTTCAAGTTTGTGCACCTGCATCGGACAGCATCGTGCCGGATGCAGCTCCTTCAATGACGACCGCGGCAATCTTAGACCTCGCCATGATCAACATTGATGAGCATGTCAAGCAGACGGTTGGCCTTGGTCGTGATGTCGCATCTTGCGTGGAAAAGATGCTCGATGAGTTGACCGAAGGCGCATTCGACATGCTCATCACAGAAGCAATCGGCATACTCTTCCTTCCCGACCACCTCAACTCGTTAACACGATGTCGAATCATCGCTGCACTTCCTGCCGGGACTGAGCGATCTTATCGATTGCGCCGCTGTCTTGCGCTGCAGTGCTTTTCCACCGCGGACAGAAAGACCGCCGAAGACCGGGACTGGCTCCAGTCGATCATCACTTCGCTGCAATCCGACCCGGAATTGGGAATGTCTGAACGAACAGATTTTAACCTTCTCCTGGTAATGATCGATGTGCTAGACATTGCAATCTCATCCGGCTTCACGCCATGGTCCGAATTGCATCCTCCGCAGCCCGCAGAGCCCACCGGACCATTCTCTAGACCAGCCAAGCCTAGACCAGCCGCAAAACATCACAACAAACAAATTGACGCGATTATATCGGAGTTGAACTACATCGCGTCCAGGATCCGTGATGCAGGCACAACTCATCTACGTCGGACAGAAGTCAAAAGTGCGACGGAGAGATTGATAGTGAGGCTAGAATGCTCCGTCAGGACAAGATTGAAGCCGAAGAAGAGCGTTTTCGGTGGACCAGTTCTACATCAGGCGAGACTTGGGAGGTCTTCAGCAAGGACACCTGCGAAACTCGAGCTGAAGCCAATCGCGCCTATCTCGAGCTCCGATGAGCACGATACTGCGTCTCAGGCGACCACGCCGAAAGCTGATCAAGCTCCGACAAGTAACACTACGGCTGAGCAAAAGCAACACCACGAAGAAATGATTCCACCGGATACAGGAGCTCAACTTGGTAGCGAAGATGTTGACAAAGAAATGTCCAGTGACAGGGAAGACTCTGAAGAATTCCAGACCTGTTGGTCCAATACACAATCACAGTAGAGCCGAGGCTAGCTTTGTATTGTTGATGGCATTATGAACATAAAAGGAAAGAGCAATGTGCATCTGTGTCTGGGCCTTAATAAATGATGGTGTCATTCTCCGTGAGTCTCGTTGATGTCCCGGTCTTCTGCAACGATCGAGCAAAATCTGGCATCGCAGTTCAACTGCTCCGACGTCTCTTAAACCTCTTACATGAAACCTCCGGAACTGCGCTTCAGCTTCTGAACCGCATCACGCAGCTTTTGAACCAGGTTGTCGCCTGTCAGACCAGCGCTGGAGGGCCTGTTCGGCACAGGTGAGTTCAAGGTCTGTCTTTCTCCCTCAGGACCAGAAAATAACCTCTCGCGGATCCGTGCCTCTGTCAAAGTAGCTGGGTACATGTGCGTGGATGACGCCGGAAGAGTAGGGTTTGTGGTGCCGTATGCTGGTGGTTGCACAGGAGCAGCTGGCTGTAGAGCGCGAGACCCGCCGTTTGCCGCACCGGAGCCAGGCAATGGCGGGTGCTGTGCATCAAAACCATTGCTGTTGAATGGCAATAAGTTGTGCGGGAAAGCATTTACACCTGGTGCGGAGCCAAAGTTCCCACCTCCGAGCGTGTGTCCATCGCCTGCGAATGGATACACTGCAGCGCCATACATGGAAGGGTGATTCAACAGAGAGGAAGACGGACCACCTCCGAAAGGGAAGCCTGCTGCGGCTGGGTTGAAGCCTCCGTACGAGCGTCGTGCAGGAGTTGACGGTGGACCGACATCGTTCACCCACCTGCTGACCGTGGACACGATGTCTTCTGAATTGTCTTCGAAATGCCGCTTGACGATCTCAGCCCAGATACTTGGCTCGGCATCGACGACCGAAGTCTCATCATCAGGTCGTCTGCCGAATCTACCTGGCGCGCCCCGGATCGTTGGGTGTTTTCGCCGCTCAAGCCAGTCCAACATGCCGTGCTGGACCGTGTGAGGATACAGTGTTCTGTTGTATCTCTTGTTGTGTTCTCCCGAGTTGGGCATGGTTTCTCGGCCAGGCTCGTTCTGCCAGGGGTTGTCACAGAAGATCACTAGGGTGCTCAAGTCAACATCTTGTAAGAGTAACTAACATTGGGGCGCTAGCATGTGCTAGACGCAGCACTTACTTGCTTGAATGCTCACAAGGACTTGCAACAGCGTGCTCTGCTTTGGATCCCATGGCTCACCAGACCACGTGCCCAAGAGTGAGAGACAAACCTTGCCGTCGGCATAAAGGTTGGGATTGAAACCGACCCTACCTCCTCCGGTAGTTCGAAAGTCAACTTTTGGTGGGCGATTGGGAAATGAGGCGTCGCAAAGGATGTCAAACTCGAACAGGCCATTTTCATATGGCGTCTCTTTGGGACCAACGATAACAGCTTTCCTGCAGATCAACAGTCAGGTAATTCGCGTTCATGTAAGTAGGCCGGCCACCAACTTACATTATGTGTGGTTGAGATTCAGCGTAACGAATGAAAACGCCGTTTGGAAGGCCCGCCTCGAGTCTGGCGATCTCCTGCATTATCCTCTTCATTCGACCAGGCGCAGAGGTCGTGACAGCCGTCTTTCCTATAAGGCTATGGCTGCTTATGATAGCCTCATCGGCTACTTCTGAGACTGAAAGCTCTTTGTGCCACGCATTCTTTCCCGTTGCAACTTGCTTCTCCTCTCCTCCATTAGCTACGAAGAAGTCATTTAGACTTTTGAAAGTCCTAAAGAGTTGAAGGTCCTCATTTCCGGCGCTGTTGCTCCTGAGCATTGTCGAGCATTGAGCTGCTAGCTCTCTCATGCATACAGCGAGGGGCTGTGTTGTATCGGTCTCGTCTGTGTTGGAAAGATCTGACTTGCCCTGCGACACTTTGTAGATGTTCACACCAGGGCTGCGTATGACCCGCTCTCCGAACACTAATGAACTCGTGCCCGGATGGCTTGCGACGTCTTGAAGGAAGTTTGCTATAGCTTCGTACAGTTCGGTCCGACTAACAACATTTTCGAGGTCGTTATTCCGTAGGAGGTCGGCTGCACGCTCGAGAATGGAGCTGCACAGAAAGAGTGATTGCAGTTCCCGAGCCGGTGGATCAAGATCAAACTGATCTCTTCTTTCAAAGCTTGGAAGTATGCTTCGCAAGGCAGTTAAGACTTTAACTGTCATGGTGTCATCTTCGTCAAGCTGTCGTTTGTTTGCTGCCGGGTGGATGTCCATGACTGGAGGCTGCAGGCTTCTGGGTCGACCGTAGGAAGGGTTGAACCAGTCCTCTCCATCAGACGAAAACGTATCGTAATTAGCGAATTTCGATTTTCCACCGTAACCAATGCCGTTCCCCGTGGACTTCACTTTTCGGGACCTTTTTTTGTCTGGCTTGTTGTACTTTGACTTCGCGTCGAAGTCGCAGAGCAACGTCCACGTCAAGAGCAATCGAGCTTGTTCATGGTCTTGCGACGCTCCACAAGAGGGACAAGGGACTGCACTCCTGTTCACGGTGTGAGAGACACTGCTCTGGACGTATTGACTGAGAGCGCTGAGATCAGACTCGCCTTTCCAAAAGTTCTTTTTGCAATTCTTGCACTTCAGCTTGGTGTTAGGCTGGATTAGGTTTCGTACAGTGCTCTGGACCTCTTCGGCTTGCAGCTGTGGTTCTGAAGTGGCTTGCGTGAATGAGTTTGACGGAGGTTCTGCACTCCGTATTGTGGTTGCTAAAGCCGGCGCATCTGCTTGCGAAGCTTGATCTCGGACGCCATGGGAGAACGTAGCACCTGCGATCTGAGGCTGATAGATGCGTTCCTGGGTCTCGTTGTCATACTTGTCCTGTAATCCGCGAGCAAGTGCTTCATCGTCCTCAAGTGCTGCTTGCTTTGGCAGGCTCATTGGGCCGACTGGTCCATTGTATGCCGAGGACGGGGCTTGGTAAGGCTGGGTGTTCTCAATGTCAAATTGAGCCTGCAACTTGCGTGCGAGAGCCTCATCACTGTCAACGATCTGAGCCGAGCTGCTCGTGGCTTTAGCTTGATCAGTAGGGCGCTCATCCGGCTCTGGTGAGCTTGTCAGATCCATGACTGCTCGGCTGCTGGAGGGCGTGCTGGCAGCACTGGAAAGGAAACGGCGTCTCTTCCGCCGCGTGTCTTCCGAGTCTGCCATCTCTGAGATGAGTTAATGTCTGTCGGTTTCGGTCAAAGTTGCTAATATGCGGCTTTGCTAATGACGGCATTTACAGTTCTCAAAGTTGTAGTACGAATGTCGTTTCGGGCGAAATCCATGGAACGTAGCGATATGAGCTCTGACGACGTTGGCGAGCTCACAGCCTTGCGGAAGGCGGCCTCATGAAATTGAGTTTGAGGCAACCACGGAGACAAGGTTGATGCTAGTGCGCTCGCGGACCCACCGCCGTGAACGTGAGACAGTGTGTTCTGGAGCTTGCACAATTGGTGAAGATCTCGCTGGGTCATGTATGAGGCTGCACGAACACCTGGTCGCCCAGTTCTTCGCGAGAGTGAAGTACAAATTCCACGTCGAAGTAATGTCACATTGAACGCCTGCGATGTTGCTCATATCAACGCTCTTCTGGGTATCACATCTATGCTACGCTATGCTATGCTTCATTCGTTATACCATGACTCCATAAATCGCCCGTCCCGGTGTTCAAGCCTTGCTCTTCTTTTCTGCATCCCACCTATGAGCTTCGTCGCCGCCAGACCAGCTCTTCTCATCATAGCCGACTTGCTCCTTGACTGACCGCATCAGCTCGTCGTTGCCCATGTTCTTGCCCTTGTCGTCGCTGAGCTTGATCGCATACTTGCCATCGGCTTTGCTGATCTTGATAACGATGTTAAGCGGTAGACTCTTCTCGTCGGTCTTCAGACGCTCAAAGTCGTTGGTGAAGAACGTGCCGACGCCGAAACTGGGTGTCATACCAGCCTCCTCGGTCGCTGCCTTATACTGGATACACCGATCAATGTTCAAGCTGTCGGAGAACACGATGGTCTTGGAATCTTTAATGCCTTGCTTGCTGTAGAATTCCTTCATCAATTGCACGAACTCGACCGGATCCCCTGAGTCTTGTCGAACGCCGGTGAAGAACTCAGCGTATGTGGCATTACCGACCTCCGCATCTGAGGTGTGGCCACTACTCGGTGCAGGGCGAGAAAAGGCTCTAAGGAAATTCGGCGTCCCAAAGGTATCGGTCAGTGCAATACCCAGCACACCTCGTCCAAAGGTGCCGATCCAGTATTGCAAGCCTTTCTCATTGGCATTGGCATAGTCTTGAGTGACAGCAGCAATCCCCATGAACCATTCATGGGCGACCGTGCCGACTGGGTTTAAGCCGTAGCGCATGGCCAAGTGGACGTTTGAGGTTCCTCCAAGCTTACCCTTCCAACCTCTGCTGTTGCTGTTTGCCTCCTCTTGCGCTGCAACCAGACCCTGAATCACGATGTCGTGGGTTTTGTAGTCCCTCCTTCTCCTGCTTCCGAATTCGCTGAAGACACACCCTGCTTCAAGCAACCTCTCGCCTTTCTGCTTCGCCTTCTCCAGCTGACCATCATGGTTCCAATCCGTGTCCACAAACTTGAAATATGCTTCTGACGTGAGCGCGAGTAGTGGAATCTCGTACAGAATGGTCTCCTTCCAGCCTCCATGCACCTCCATATGTACGTCACCAGGTGTGGAGTCATGAGCATCCACAATGGTAGATGGTGTGAATGTGGTCGTAACTTGCTCTTTCGGCTTCAGCGTGAAGGTCCTCAAGTACTCCAGATACTCGTCACTGAGGTAAGGGCATGTTCGCCTCAACCAGCCGATTTCGGAGTCTGTGACGAAGATATTCTCAAGCTTGTCTATCTGCTCACGGAGCCAAGTGAAAGCCTCCTTGGTGAGGCGCATATGAGGAGTGCGATTGGTGAAGGTGTATTCCACGGCGACATCTGGAAAGTACTTGAGGACAGCGCATTGCATCGTCAGCTTGTATAGATCTGTGTCGAGCAGCGAGGAGATCCCCTCTGGATGCTCAGTGCCATTGATGGTCGCCATGGCTGGTCGTGGCATGTGCGATGCCGGTGCAGCAAAAAAAAAGAGGCGACGAGAGAGCCAATGACGACGCGGCCGTTGTCGTCCACAAGGAGTGTTTGCTTTAGAGGGCTGTAGGTAAGGCTGCGGCAGCCGTAGGACGTGAAAGAGCGTGTGAAGATTCGGTTAGTTCAAGAAGGTGGAAGTCTTCGCGGGAAGATAATTTCCTATGGCTTAAGCGATGCCACGCTATCGATTATCACATGCTTGGTCGTAAGTGAACGAGTGTTTAGGCGCGCTCGATTTGACTCAAGCTCGCTTGTTGACGGCGTCAATTCCGAGATGCATTTCTTGTTCTTTATAGGGTCCAACCGTCGATGTGCAGGGGAAAGAGCTCTCGCAGAGCCTCAATCTCGAATTGATCCATCCGGCATTTCTCCAGAGCTTCGGTCCAGGAGCCTTCTTCACAACTTCTGCTTTGCTGTGCCATTACACTGTCAATTTCACTTGTGCATTTCTTTAGGTCAGCATCCACACCAACCAGATTTCTCCTACTTAAGCCGGCGGCGGCAACCTACTTCGCGACGCGTATCTCCAGTTTAGTTCTATAGCTCTCGGGCAGGAGCTTGAGTCGAATTCATAGCATCCAAGATGTTGCGATGGTATGAAGATATATCACTTCTATTTTTCGTATATTCTCTAATCATTCTTCCGGCAAAAAGGTATCAGTCCAAATTGGCCTCGCGGCCCATCCTAACGCAAGCCGTCACGACCGCCGTTCTGTTCGCGACAGGTGATACGATGGCCCAGCAACTCGTCGAAAAGAAGGGTATTCAGAATCAAGACTTCGCTCGATCAGGTCGCATGGCCCTCTACGGTGGCTGCGTCTTCGGTCCTGCCGCAACGAAGTGGTTCGGGTTCTTGCAGAAGAAGATAGTGTTTCCTGGACGACCGAATACCGAGATTGTTGCGAGAGTCTTGACAGATCAGACTGTGTTCGCTAGTACGAACCTCTTTGTATTCTTGAGCTCAATGGCTCTCATGGAAGGCACGGACCCAAGGGACAAGTTGAAGCAGAGCTACGGAACTGCGCTGCAAAAGAACTGGATGCTTTGGCCGGCCGTCCAATTCACCAACTTCAAGTTCGTTCCACTGGAGCACCGAGTATTGGTGGTCAACGTCGTATCACTTGGTAAGTGTATTGGTGCGGACATATTGGACCTTGAGAGTGCTAATTGAACATATCACAGGTTGGAACTGCTACCTGAGCTACCTCAACTCTGCGCCTAGTGGACCGCATGATCCAGACGGAGGCGAGCTGCCACCTTTGTAACAAAGTCAGACCTCGAAGCCGCTCCTGTGATACGAATCGAAAGAATGTCTCTCGGATAAACGCGCGACTGTGTATGATATCAGCTTCGCTTGGGGCATAGCATGGTGCCTGGCAATAGACTGGCTCGGGCTGCAACAGACAGCTGTAAGGAATGGCATAAAGTGACTGTAAGCAAATTGTAGATACTTTCATGAAACATCCTTCGACCGGAGGAGTCGTTCGTCTTCTTCAGGCGTCCTTGTCGTCAGCTGCAGAGCATGTATACCTCCTTTCGCTGTCATTTCGTCCTTTATCAACTGGTTGACCATACGGTGGCGAGCTATTTGCGGCTTGCCCTTGAAAGCTTCTGAGACAATCTCTAGCCTACAACACATCAGTATTAAGTACTGCTTGACATATACATCGCCTACCGAAAATGTGTCTCCTTGGATGTCACACCTTGCATCGCTTTGTGGTGGGAATGCTTGTGTGAATCGTTATGGATTACCAGACTTGCAGGCGCAAGAGTCTCTGTGAGCTGTAATGTCCCTGGTCAACGCCGTGCGGAGCTTTGCATGCGGGACTCACCTTTTGTCTAATAGCATCTTCTATCGGTGTCTGCGATGACATGGTAGAATATGCTGTCCTCTGCACAAATCGCGCAGCGTGTCGAAACATCTGTCCGTGTCAATCAGTTCGAGATGCAATCGCTGGTCAATGATTAGTTGAAAAGAAGAGCATGTCCATATAACCAAATTCCGAGACTCCACTTTCCAACGCGCTTCATCTTCCCTGCAGTGCCTGCCCTGCGTCATCATCAACCCTTGCAGTCCACTTTCATGTGAACAAGACTTGAAGGTCATCGCGACACCAATGTAGCTTCTCTCGCAATGGCGCCCATACGCCGCTACCTACGCATAACGAAATACTCCGTCCTCGAAGTCCGAATTTACCTTCATAAACCTTCCGACATATCTTGGCTCTTATCCTCACGCGACAACGTTCTGCAACGCATCATAGCAGAAGTACGGCCCAAAGTCTTACCAAAGCTGCGCGAGGAGAGTGAGAACGCTAAGAAGAAGAGCGGGAAGAAGAAGCGTGGAATCAAAGATGTTGCGACTCAGGACGATTTCGAAGTCGCTATTTTCCTTAAGGACACGAGCACGAGGCATTCACTTCTAAGCAAGAGCAAGACTTTTGCGGATAAGCCGAGGTTGAAGAGTAACGGTGCAAAGGACTTGACGGGGTATATGAGGGATAATCCAATCAATATTGATAGAGATGAGGAGATTCCCGAAGTGTTAAGAGAGGAAGGAGCTGAGGAGGTTGTAGCTTTGCACGATATTCCGGAGAAGACGAATGGCAAGCGCAAATTAGCTAGTGGTAATGGCGAAGATGAGGATGATGCACTCTTTGTGTCTTCGAGTGATGAAGAATTCTTTGCTACCCAACGTGCGAATCCGAAGTCTGCGAGGAAGAGGCGGAAGAGGGACGAGCCCACAGAAGAGCCAGAGCAGGAGGTCAAGGAGCAAGATGATAAGAAGAAAATGATGATGGACACGAACTATGATGGGTTTAGCATTTATGGGAGGATTCTGTGCTTGATCGTTACGAGGAAACAAAGGCGGGATCCTGGCGCAACTACCGCGACTGCGCCAGTAGGCGGAAGCCAAATGATGGAGCAATGGATAGGAACTCAAGCGGAAGGCGGCAATGTCATTCTCGATGATGAGGAGGGCTAAAGCCGTCCAGCAGTGTCCTAGCCTCAAGGTCAATGAGTGCTGTTTCTGCGTTGAAAGCCGCGATGACTGTTCGAGAACAGGACTTTAGGACGCGACCCGCGATGTACATGTCAGTGTCATGTATGAGCTTTATCGCGGACCTGCGAGCTTCATTCGTGCTCTCAAGGCAAAAACACAAAATGTGAGGGCGTGGTCCGGTGTATGCTCTACTGCATGTGGCATGCATCGACCTTTATCTTCCAAAAGGGTCCCTCGCTGCCATCTTGCTCGATCGTGTCCAGTCAATTGGACAGAATAGGCCACAAGACGACGTGTGAGACATAGAGCAGCTACGAATTACGGGACGAAACTGCAAGCTGTCCATGTCCTTGAGCTTGTCTCTCGTGTCACGAAGCCAAAGCCGAGATAATGAGCTTCCTGATGACCTATACTTCTGAACAACGGCCCGATAGGCATATTCGAGCAAACCTCATAGCACCGGACTTACAGGTATCTCATTCTGGCTTCGGTGCACCAGTCTCTTTGGAAGCGGAGCCTCGGCATATCTTCCTCACCTACATTAAAGAGCCATGACTCCGAGACGTTCGCTCGGCCCCGTCGGTCTTGCATGCTACGTTGAACAACTCCTCCAGAATATGAGTGAGACGCTCGGATGTGCCTTCCAGCTTGGAAGCGATGTCGTTTGATATCGATCTAGATATTCTCGTAGCATGAAGTCAAGGATGCACTCGCTCCCGACCATCACATTCGCACCAAGCCTCAGTCTTGTACGCTTCCTGCAATAAAGCCAACAGGTCTCTGTTCATGTTCGTTAAGTAATAGACCAAGATACCGATACGAGCACCGTGGCTGCGCACCCGTTATGCCGGGCAGGATGGAAAGGAATGACCCAGTCAGCCTTGTCGAAACTCTGAAAATTTGGCTTCGCTCTTTGGCTTCCTACTTGCGTCATTCCTGCGTCGTCAGTGTGAGCTCCGCGTGAGACATTCTTCTGTTCCTGCAGTGAGTCCAGAGGTTGTGCATGGGCCAACAGGCTTGGTAGCGCTACTTCACCTGGTCGCTGGACGTCAGCATGAAGAAACTCGGGCTCCAAGTGGGATTGTCCTGCCCTTTGGTCCAAGTAATGCCAAATTCGTCTTATCGTCGTAAGCTGCGGAACGAGTCTATGCCCCGAGGTAAGGCATATTGATTGGGCATCTTCCAGTTTGTGATCAAGCTGCTTTCCTATCTTTGATCTACTTTCAGGAATTGCCTCCGGGGGTGCCATTCTTCCAAAGGCTAGTGGCTGCAAGCTATCTTCTTGAATCCAGTGTCCATGAGTCGCATTGGGCTGCAGTATAGAGGCAGTGTGGAGATGGTATATGTTGCTATCATTCGATCTACACCCCTCACTTAAAGCTGCGAGGCTTCCGATGTTCGATGCAAGCATTTGTTGCGCCGATGTGCTACTTACTTCTTCCCAGAACTCAGTCCCCTAAGAAATGATATTGAGAACGACTTTCAGCCTGTCTGTTGTGAGCCATGGTACGGCTGAGCGGCACGCTCAGTCGCGGGCACATATGGCGTTACTTGTTACGTCGCAAGGATTCGATGGTGGCCTGACCGCAAGAACATTGACCCTCCTTCTCCGCTTGGTTCGGTCTCGGTGATGCCCATGCGATGATGTGATGCTACAGCTGTCCTCGTCTGTCGTAGCCATCAACCGACCGACGATCTCCCACACGATAGGCATGCGAGTAAAGAATGACGAGTCAGTACGAGCTCTCATCTAGAACGCTATCGCCATCGCATTATCTGATGACGACAGGCAGCAGCCAGTGATACAGTGCTTATGAACCAAGTACAGATGCGTCTCGCACGTTGCAGCTGCGCGCCCGCTGTTGCCGCTGCCTCCGTTGCTTCGATCTGGTGACAGTGTGGAAGACAACGATGCGGAGGGCGCGGACGCTAGAGAGCTCAGTGCGAACGAGAATATCTGGGTAGCATCAGTGCAATTCTGTAAGCCATTGTCATGGCAGTATGTGCCGCTAGGCCAGAGGAACCACGACGCGTGTTATCTTTAATAATGGGCCATGGGCGCAAGCTACGAACACCGACGTTGCTGCGCCACTGGGAAACTGCTTACTGATCACATAACCTCGCAACTGCACACAGGTGGGTGTGTATATCGAATCATACTTTTGTGAAAGGAGCAGGACACAGGACCATTCATCGAGGCTGCTGGTTCGGAGAATTTTCCTTCGTGGAAGCATGGCTTTGGGGGTGGTTGGTATTCTCCCGATACAGTAAGTGCATGGTCGCCGCGTTGGCTCAGGCCCGCGAGCTCCCGACCTTTGACACGAACGGCTTGGCCAAGCCGCCAAGGTTGAAGGGACATGGTCATTTCGACGTTCATGCTTGTGTGGTGCGATGACTGTGCTCGCTGTGTGGTCTGACATCCGGAAGGCCGCGTCTGGGGGTGAAGAGACGGCGGGCAGCGGCAGGAACAGGAAAAGCTGGCGTCAGCCTGTCCCTGTCATCTACCCATTCTGTGGGAACCGATGCGGTCGGCACAGATCTTGCATATAGAGCCGAACACGACGAGGAGCCCTGGCATTGCGGTGCCGCCATGGGCCATACGAAGACAATGAGAGGAAGACGGTTTGATTTTAAGACGGCAACGTGTAACAGACGGGCCGAAGATGCACTTGCGTCGTATAGCGTTGGTCAAGAATGCTTACGCACTTGCCACCTATATATGGCACTATGATAGCGCCGCCTCATGCGTCAAGCAGGTGAATGGCACCGGCGGCATCATAATATATCGCGACTATCTCTCATCGCTGAGGATGGCGAGGCCTTAAGGGGTCGCCATGTCATTTGAAACATATTGATGTGTGATCTACGCTGATCGTGAGCCGAACGCCTGCACTCCTGCAGATCATGCGCAGGAACAGCGCGGGCGTTGTGGTTGTCGGTACTGGCAGCATCATCGCCGTGCTATGGCTAAGCGTGCCATATGTACGTCGGATTTGGTTATTATTAGCATGCAATCAATACAGTAGTTGGTGGAGCATGCGGTGCGACTTGGACGCTTCGTTCAGACTTCACCATGGCTCGTGCACCACGACCACGTGGAAGCCGGGTAAAGCAGAAACACTAGCGACCAGGGAGACTACAGGAGTTTGATCAAAGAGTGCGTTTGCTCGTCCGGCTGACGCGTGCAGGATGAGCATATTTCTCAGTTTCGTGCGCCGTTGACGCTTGCTGGCACTGCAACTGCTCCTGCACAAAGGGCCATGCGCTGCGTGCGCGTCGATGATTCGCCTGGGCAGCAACGCAAAGTACAGTGTGCTTCTACCGCTCTTCTTCCGCTCTTCTCTCCCTCATCTCGCTTGCTGCGGCCTGCGACGGCGCACGCCGCACGAACGTCAGTCGCAGGAGTGTGTCTCGACTCTCGAGCATAGCGTCGAACAATTTGCCACACTGGACACGCCTTATTCTGCTGCAGAAACGAAGGAAAACCCCCTTCCTCCGCCGTGGTGTGAAACAGCCGCACGCCGTCTGTCTGGAGGTGGTCGCACGCCGGACGCTGTTTTCCCCCGTACCCCTGCGACAGAAACCAGCTTGGAAGCTTCGCTAGCCATGGTCGAGCTACCCATCACTGCACGCGGAAGGCGATGAGGCCATATCCCGCACACACAACGGTAAGGTAGCTTGACCCAGCTGCCCAAGTGTGGCTTGGACGGGCGACTGGAGCTGCATAGGCGCAGCTGGCGTGGGCTACCAGGCGGGCACACCAGGCACACTTGCGCGCATGTCCGAAGCAATGCGGCATGTGCGCGGTGCCTTCAATATTGCTAGAGTGGGACAGGGAATATCGATTGCCTTGTATTGATTGTGCGAAAGTGTCGTAATAATGGGACGGATCTCCAGCAGGGCGTCGGCGTCCTAGCGCAGCATCGCATGCGGCATACGAGAGCCTAGATGAAACAGGGCGAATGTCAAGTCACTCCAGGCCAAAAGCAGTAAGGATGCGAGTGGTAGGGCGACCGCATGATCCGTCCAAAATCGCAGCCCTGTCATGCTCAATTTTGAGTTCAGCCAATTCCTCCTTTCTTAGGCAGCTAGTCAAGCCGGTCTGGGATGCCGTTTTGCATCATGACAAGAAATGACCCGTGGACATGGTTTGCGTATGATTTTCCATATAAGCATCATCTCCTCCGCCTCGGGCACTCTTGCTTTCCTTGATCAGCAACAGCAGAAACGAATTGAATCGGGATCACAGCCTTACACCACGACACGATCCATTGCACGCCTCTCCACTGACCAACAACCATCTACCAATCCACAGCCGAAGGCCCACATAATCATTCACGACACTCATCGTCACCAACGACATACCTCACGATGCCAGCCTCGACATTTCCACCGTGCCCAGGACCACCGCCAACACGGCCTCTGCCACCACTCCCAACGAAATGAGGGGTATGCGTCCGTCACACATTGCGCATCACGTCGACTACACCCTACCTATCAGCAATTTTCTCGTCAATGCGGCTTTGTTTCCCGGCTAGACCCGGAAACACTGGGGCCTGCAACACCTGTTCGCACCTCGCTTGAGCAGCTCGAGCACGACATCGTGCAAGCCAGCTCCACACGTTTTTCAATACCCTGGCGCTACTTAGCTCGATCTATTTGCGGTTTCGAATGCCACTGAGCAGTCCATCCCTAACCGACATGATTGGAGCTTTGCTGGATGAAACACTGGCGAGAAGGCGTTTTCGTTCACTCCCACTTTTTATTGCGACACTTCTTGATGCGAACTCTATCTCAAATCTCCCGGATCAACTCACAACAGCGACGCGACAAGACGCTGTCATCATCCTTTCTTCGACACCTCGGTCTTCTCTTTCGGAGCTGCTGGACGGCGGAACTGTACTACTATTGGGCTGAACAAACACATCACGAGCTTGCCAGACTTCCCGGCCGCGGCTTATTGATTGCGGGTCATATCTTGGTTAATGTAATTCTGGTTGGTGTACGGTCTTGCATGGCATCGAGGCGCATAATTATTGGCTTAATGCGAGCATGATATGGAGTGGAACGGAGGCGATATACCCAATGGCAGCTGCAGACAAATGCGCGCCTCAAACATGTTTTGATAGCGATGGACCAAATGGTCGAATGGAATGCTGATCTGATGGTCACATGAATCGTCACCTCTTCTGTTCACGTCCCACTGCATTGTTTTGCATTGGCCCACAGCGGTCCATTGCGCCATAGTGAAGAAGGTGCAGTCAGTGGCTGGACGTTTGCCGTTGCGTGCATCCATGTCCGTTGTGTCTGAACCTCGTCAGCAAAACGATGCAATAATTTGCAGTGCACCGATGTGTCCCAGGCCACAACAGTTGCGTTAGGCTGTCAGTCCGTAGAACTACCTCCCGGCAGGCCAAACACGAAGACCAGCTCTATCTGCAGCATCGAAGTATCGCGGCACAACGCGCGAGAGCTATGATAAGCGGTGCTTCGCTGGCATTTTAAGACGATCCTTCGTCGTACTTGGTGCCCGAAAATATCGCAGTGACTTGGATGGTGCCCCGCGGCTTCAAAATACCAGCCCTTCACACTCTGGAGAGCAATGTGCCATTGTCACTGAATTTACGTTCGACCATGCAGTTTGACCATGTGCTGGCACCGCAGAACAGCTGGCTTCACCGCATGCGCTCGTGTCAACACTCTCCACAACCTCGGCGGAAGAGTGACATGCTTCTCCTTCTTCTCCTGCTTCTTCTCCTGCTTCTTCAATAGGTACCAAGATGGCCTGCGACGTCTCACGTTGCCGCGGTTGCCGCTCCCAAAATACTCACAACAATCTGTAACGAGCGTTTTGCTCTAACATGCCACTCATTATTCGCATGGAACACCTGGCCAAAATCTACCGGCGCGAACTAATTTAAGGAAATATTAGCCCAGCTGCCCGAATTGGTCCTTGCTTTCGGTGTCGTTGTGGCTGAAGAGGATCGACTTGGCGGTCGAGGTCTGCTCTCGAAACTCATCTGGCAGGTCTAAACGGCTTGACAAAGGGACGCCGCTCCTCAGTCCACCTTTGCTTGACCGCAATTATGCAACTCTCTCCTGTTTGCATTGGTTGTAGATATATCATTATTTTCCAGAGGTTGCCACCCAGTTTGTGACTACCAGTCAGATCGGAATTCCGAGCACGGAGCCTGGCATCCGGCACGAGGTGTAGCCCGTCCTGGCACCGCCTGAGCGTCGCGAAGCACGAAGTAGCAGCCTAGTAGGAGGACATCTGCGAGCAAGTCCGAAAGGCTGCAATCAGGCTCTGACAGGAACCAATTCGCCCCCTACGCTCAGTCAGCATCCGAGAGCACGTTCTGATGAGCACCTCGGCGCGGCTTTGGTGCAAGTCAAGCTTCTTCAAGCATCAAGGTTCTTCCATTGAGACGACAGGTCGGGACCAGCTTGTGCCTCATATGAACCAATTCTATTACCCAAGCAAACGCCAAGCAAGTCTGAGGGCCTCACGAAGTTGCGGGCTTGTAAGATATCCAATGCTCCAAGCAGATCGAGACTGTACGACATTGCCCCTTTTAGCGGCTCGTCTTGGCCATCTGAGGTGTCCACACTTCACACCGCTGCTTTCGCGCCTCCACGCGTGATTGTGACCTGAAATCGTTTCCATGGCTTCTAGAATGATATGATGATTCTTGATGAGTCAACTCATAAACGGCGGTAATAACTTGTCTCCCTCTCCGGCCTTCACGAATCTAAGCCTGCCAGCATCACAGCCACGCTACCCTTGATGCAAGTGCCCACGGACTGTTGGTTCACGGCCTAATTTGGACCTGTCAAAATGACGATCGAGATTGAGTATCTTGGGTGTTGCTCAATCTTTCGGACACCGTACCGGCCGATGTTACAGAATGCATGAACACGTTGGAAAATCTCCAGCCGTTTCAAAAAAGCTATGTGGTTGAAGCAACTGGTAATCACATTCTAGACCCTTGCTTGCAACCTGGTTGACTATGCTTGCAAAACACCAGAACTACAGCTCTGTGCGAGCGCATGCGCTGGTGAGAGCTGGCGAAACGGTGAATCGGTGATGATACAGAGTCTCTGCACATCGGAGTGCTAGCGACTAGGTGCGGACCGCGCGAATGAGAATTGCTATTCGCTGCAACCCTTCAAATCCAGGATACTCGGCAAACCCATTGTTACTCCGATGCGCAGAGACTCTGTATAGCGTGGACCTGGCCGGCCCTCGTTAAGGTTGAAGAAAAGGTTGTGCCCGTTATACTGGAGTTTCCTCGGGACAAGTGGTCGACTGCCGCACTTTTGGAATTCTGCCAAGTTCTTCCCACTGGACTCGCAATGACAGAGAGACTGGTGCTGCACCAACCAGAGTCGTCCACGCTACGAGAACGCTGCCAAATACCATGGTAGCTGCAGATGTTGATGACACTGCTCACTGCGGTCGGTCCAGGGTCCTGGTCAAGCGTTTCACAACCAGCAGCCGGCAAGTAGCGCCCTTTTGCGTATGCGCAGTGCTCGATGTCGCAGGACATGCTTGATGTGAACCGTCACCTGCGTGTGTGTACGAGGAATCATAGCTATCTGCAACGATCATGTTTCGGAGCTAGCGGCCCTGTTGCAGGCCCAACCACAGCTGACGTTGGTGTGCCGGGAGGCAGCCTCAGCTCTCCGAGTCCAAATGCCAGATCAGGCCAGCTATAAGCTTCCTCATTAAACCTATTGTCCGAGCGTCTTTGGCCTGGTCTGCTGCCCAAAAGACCATCACTCCGCAGATGCTCGACGCTCTTCATCACAGTGGCTACTACTTCTGCTTGCTGCCAACGGTGCAGAGCAATACAGAGGTTGTTGCAGTATAGCTTTTGACCATCAGCAGCTCGTTTCCGTTGCACAAGGAGCCGTGGAAGCCCATATCCTTTTTCGGACGCCGCCAATATTTCAGCTCGTAATGTCCCCAAGCAGTCGCGACTTCAACATGAATACAACGGCGTCACAATCCTCTGCCATCTCAGTGGACGACTATCTGCAGCGATGCTTCCAAGCAATCGACGATCTTGCCAACAATCCCTATGTGAATGGCACTCTTCCAGGTCCAGACGAAGGCTCGGCAGGTCAAGACCATAGAGGATCAATTCAAGAAAGTCCAATGCGAGGTTCGAGCCAGAGAAGCCAGAACCAAGTGTCTGGACAAGACAGTAGTCAATACCTCGACACAAGCAGGAGCCAGACTCCTAAAGTACCCACGGGCTCAAGATCAACGACCCCGATCCCAAGACCTCCAAAGTACGCTTCGGACTCTAGCTCAAAGTCGATGAAGTCTCCAGTAGACCACATGCATCTACCTCCAGTCGCTCCAAAACCCGAATCTAAAATCAAAGGATTCAGGGCTTTCATGAGGCCGTCCTGGAGATAAGAGTATGATTATGCCCAGCATGTCCGTAGGATTGCTATTGTACTAATAATTGAGTAGATGCTTCGAGTGTATGCTAAGCGTCTCTTGAACTGCAGGCGGTCAAGAGTCGGTTGGCGACCGGAGACTGCGCGGGACGCATCACGACCACTAAAGACTAAGCGGCTGTACAATGCTTTCTGACACCACCACACCGACTACTGTATTTCTAGCTGAACGAGACTGACGGCGAAGCTTGTTGTTTGGAGCACTCATACCCATCGCAATACCCTGTTCTACTAGCGCTACTCCTTGAGAAGATACGCATTCTTTTGCATCGGCTGTTGCTTCAGGTGCCAGTGCCGCACCGGTCATAAGACAATTTTCTTCAAGCATCCCTTTTAGTACTTATCATAGAGACTTCACTTCTCGATACTGGCAACCTGATCACCTGGCCCTTCAAAATATCCCGTCTCCAACAACATTACAATTCCGACCTTTCCGACCACGCAATCTCAATTACATGGGTTGAGTGAAGTCAATTGTACTGACAAGCATACAGATACAGTAAAGTTACGTCACATAGGCCAACCAGACCGCCTGTCCGAACGATATCACACCGCATTTGATGCTTTCCGTCTCGAAGCGGCGACTAGTATCGACACTACAACTGACCATTCTGAACCAACACCAACTCCAGTTCTCATCAGCTGGACTACACGGTCTGCACCACGTGAACGCCCAGGATCTGCCGTTCATGACAGGAGCTGTACGTATACATAGCAAGACACCTTCGCATCATCCCTGCACATTCTGCCCAAAAGCAGCCATGTGACTCCTGCAGGGCAAGGCTTTATAACCTTACACCGCAACAAGTTACGATAGCCACCCTATGAGATGTCCCCTTTGACAACCACCGCCAAGTCCAATGCGATCGACCAAACAGGTCGCTTGGCTCGGGCATGAGCTGTGAACATACTTCGCTGACCGCCTCCGACGGCTTGACGGATGTCAAGTGCTCCGCAAGGCAAAAGCATCACTACGTACGTGCTGTCTGCTCGCGCTTGAACAAAGGGCGAAAGTATGGTGGGTACAGCACAAGCAACAGAAAGCCTGTGTGACCTGTGATGCAGGTACATACACATCTCAGCCACACGTAGCAGCAGGGACATGAAGCTTGCACACACGTTTTACTCCACGCGTTCAAGCCATGGTCGAGGTCTCGGCTCCGTTACGAGATACGATATCTATCTCGCACGTCGCTGTTGAGGCCCAGACGCCATAAGACATGTGCACGATGAGATTCACCATAGGCCCACCACAGATAACTAGCATTCGCTCATACGGCCTGTTTCGTGCGATCATCGAATCCTACACATAGTACTGCGAAACTAAGTCACGCCTCTCAGTCCCGGCAACCAACAACAGCCCTGGAACCACATCACCGTGCTGCAAACTGCCGATTGGACAGCGCTTGAGACTGTGCGCGGAAGCGACTGGTAAGTCAATGACCAAGATCCTCAATTCCCGACGCACTCTCGCTTTTGAAAGATTTGCAAATTTCTATGCCAGATCACGTCAGAACTACTCCCTGAAAATTCTTCAAGCGTGCCTGCTCTCCAGGATATGATATCTGTGGCCGCGTTTCACAAGATGGTCTTGCACATCATCATTACAGGTAAGAGGAAGACTATACAGCTCGATACTTGTACAGCACGGGGACGGCTACTTTGCCCTGCAAGTCAAGTCACTAGGTATGCATGGAATCATGTCTTCAACATCTGGCATCACTGCGTCCAGTCAAACGCCATTTAGCATCCAACTAGAAAGAAGCATGTGTCTTGTTGAATCGAATACGGGAAGCGTCAATTCAATGCTAAATTTGGGGCGAGGCTGTCTACATACACGAGCTGCCAAGGCTCAATTCACCGCCTCGTATCAAACGAGACAAGATGTCCTGACGTCGAGCGATCTCGGCAAGTAGTGACACGAGAACGAAAGGACGAGACTGCTCCACAGCATACGTGCTAGAGTTGGTCATAAGGCTAGCGAATCCGATGTGAAATGATTACACTGCCGAGGCGACAAGCGAAGAAAGAGCCGAGTGCACCAAATTTCCGATATATGAAGAAATTTCTCCAGGTTTGCAAGACCCAGGCATTTCGGCGACACCGAGAGCGAGACGGCTTTGAAACCAGTTTCGAATCCAAATTCGCGTTTTGAGGCCGCCTGATGCTTCGGGACAAGATCGGATGTCGGAATGTCGGCTGTGAGCCAAGTAGGCCCCAGACAATGCAGTCAGCAAAACGTCAGCAGAAAGAAGTGCTAGGTATCCTTCTCCGGCACTGCAGGCCTCCCGTCATCGCTAGAAGTGTCGTGTACGAAGCGGATCGTACCACCGGCAGACCGTACGCGAGGTGGCTTCTCTGCGCTCAAGTCGCCGTCCTCAGTCGGCGGATGTTGATAGCAGTGGTCGGGCGGGGAGTCGTAAGGCTGATGAGGCGCTGCAGGAGAATCGCGCGTGTCGTTGACGGTTGGGGCATTGCGATGTGAATAAGCCGGCGGAATGGCTGATGGAGACTGTGACCTGGATGTGTGAGGATGGGGAGGTGTTGATGGCCGCTTCTAGCTCGCCGATGCGGCCTCCTTCTCGTCGTGCTTGTGCCCAAAACGGTGCTTCTTCTCTTCCCTCTTCTTGTCCTCTTTCTTCTCGCGCTTAGCGGTAGCTTCAGCCATGAGCTGTTCAAACGCCATAAAGTCGCCCTCTTCCTCGGGATCACGTTCGGCCTTTGCAAATATCTCTCCGATGATGAGAAGTGCGTGAGCCCGTTCCAGCCGCTTCTCTGGCTTGACGCGCTTATCGTAGAGGACCTTGTCGCAAACGTCTCTGAGCACACCAGTGATCTCGAACTTACTTCCGCGCCATGCTGCAGCGAGGATCTTGCCAGTCACACGCTTTTCGTACTCGGCCTTTCTTTCGTCTGTCCAGTCGTCTCCACCCTTTTCTTCGGCCCGAGCCATTTCCTCAATCTCCATCTGAGCAGAGATGGCACTGGAGACCGTGCCCCAAGTGTCCTTGACCATATTGCCCTTGTCCTTTAGTCTGCTAAAGAAGCCACTCACGCCTCCGATCAGAGGCTTCTGTGACTTGATGTAGGTGGATGCCTTGGTGACGTATGTTTGACCAATGGCATGCAGAATTTCAATGCCGAAAGACTCCATCTTGAGGTTTTCTGCCTCAAGCTTCATCTTCTGCTTGAAGGCATCGGTCACGGCATGGTCCTTGTCGGTCTCAGTCCACACACTCACTCGGTCAATGAGCTTGTTGGCCAATGTGTCGACACGCTCGTCGCGAATCTTCTTGCGCTCCATCTCGAAAGCTGCCAATTCTTCACGCTGTTCCTTGGTAAGACCGCCTTTGCGCTTCTCCTTCTCTCGCAGCTTCTTCTCTTCCTCGGTCATGCCAGCGGCAGTTGCGGCAGCTTCCTCCTCAGTCTTGTCGGTTAGAGCCAGACGAGTTGGAATGCCCTGCGGTCGTGGAGTAGATGTGCCTGATGATGAGGCAGGGTATGACGGAGGCTTGGTGTCGCGAATGGGGATTTCGTGGGCACCCGTACCTTCTGTGGCAGTCTCGGCATATGCTGGTGGAGGAGCAGCACCTGCGGGTTGCGCATCTTTCGCAGCCTCTGCTTGCTTCGCGGCGGCGGCATCAGTAGTGGCAGAAGCGACATCTGCTGCTGCTGCCTGACCCTCGGCTTCTTCCTGTTCTCTCATAGAGATTTCCATGCTCTTGGTGAGATCCTTCATCATAGAAATTTCGCCAATCCAGTCCTGAAAGGCTTCACCACCGAAGATCATGGTAAAGAATTCAGCCGGGTCTTCGAAGCCGGAGTCTGGCTTCGCGCCGTCCTTGCCATGCTGATCATATCGCTTTCGTAGTTCAGTATCGCTCAATACTTGGTAAGCCTCGCCAACTGCCTGGAACTTTTCGTGCGCTGTCGGGTCGTCTGGATTCTTGTCTGCATTTTATGTCAGCTGCCTAGAAGTGACCTATACCACACTCTTCTCTGCCGGCGCACCTGGGTGGAGTCGGATAGCCAATTTTCGGTAGGCCTTCTTGATCTCGATCTCAGTCGCAGTGGGCTTGACCTCGAGCAAGTCATAGTAGGCGGTATCGACCACCATCTTGGGCGGTGGAGGGTGCGGTCTTGATAAGAGTGATGAAGAAGTGCTCGCGGGGATGCACTGACTCCTGAGCGTGGGCGATGAGTTATGTGGCCTAAAGACTGTATACGCGCGCGTACACCTCGACTGTGACGGAGGGGGAAGCGCGACAGAGTGACAGTGACCAATATTCGCAGGAATGGCGCAGTCGAGAGAATGCGAAGTTGATGTGCGCCAGAAAGTGCAGGGACTTCATTTGCCAGATGACGACACACGAGAACTATCACTCACTTACGCACTCACTCACTCACTCACTCACTCACTCACTTGAAGGACCCTTCGCATGTGACTGCCTTCTGGCTGCTGGTGTTGCTGCTATGCAATAATCACAGCACTGCCTCGCTGCCAGCCAACGCTACTACGCCAGGTACATTCAACATCATCGGCTGTTCACTCGCATACACCGCCGGCGCGAGCGAGTACTACTTCTGCACCGTCTGTTCGAAGCATTGTCTACTGCCATGTACAATGACCCAGGCTGGGGTATGCGCTCACAGATATCCAGAGGGATGGTCCTTCACTCCATCCACAATTATCTCCGTGCTGTCAGAGCTGACTCGGATATTACAGTATACATTACTGTATGTAAGAACCCTGCTTCTAGAATAGACTACCCTACCTTTCCGTCGTCCGACAACCGAGCCCTGAAGATTGTCTGCGAAAACCCTTGTCGTCACTATTTCGCCGCGCATCTCAGTCGTCTCAATGGCATTAGCTGCCCCAATGACTGGACACCTGCGATAACCCGGCTCCCCCAAATGTCTTGACTATCCTCGGCAATGCTCCTCCTTCGTTCCTTTCCTTCCCATCAAAGCCAATATAATACCAGCCTCGGTACTGTCCGAGCCACAATCTGTTCCGCCTGCATAGACCGACCGTCGACGCGACTTTTTACCACCGCCATGGCCAGAGGCCAACTTGCAAAGCTTCAAAAGAGTGCCTTCACCGAGGCCATCCAGAAACATGATCCAAATAGCACAGCGGTAGTTCACTCGCTCAGCGGAAGAAGTTTCAAATATGGCAGCTTGCTGCAGGACATGGCCTTGAGAAAGGAACAAATTCTGAGCGACACTGGCAAGAGTGAGGATAGTATTGCAGGCGAGCGGATAGCTTTCTTGGTCGAGAATAGCTACGACTATGTAGGTGCGCAAACGTCAAGGACCCTCCTTTCATCACCTGCATTGGCTAAGCATTACTTGCGCAGTCACTCTCCTCAGTTGTCTGGCCTCCAACGCGATAGCTGTTCCCCTCGCGCCCTCCTTTCCACCTGGAGAGCTCCGCTATATTCTCAATCACAGTGAAGCACTTGCTTTGATTTATTCCAAGAAATTCGCAAAAGGTGCACTGCAAGTGCTGGAAGATGGCTTAGACAAAACACCAGTCAGCATTGCGGTGGAAAAAATCCCCGAAGGCGCAAGGTCGCGGCAACGAGTCGAGTTGACAGGCAGCGTAGATGATGCAGAAGGTGGAATGATGCTGTACACTTCAGGAACGACAGCGAAGCCGAAGGGCGTCCTCCTGCCTCAAAGAGTTCTCACGGCGCAGGCAAAAAGCTTGATCGAAGCATGGGACTATACACCCAATGACCGACTTCTCCATATCCTTCCACTGCATCACATCCACGGCACCGTCAATGCTCTCCTCACACCCATCCTTGCCGGAAGTAGCATCGAGTTCATGTACCCATTCAACGTGGACAACGTGTGGAAGCGCTTCGCGGCGCCCTTCCTAGCCAACGCTACTTCTCCAGAATCGTCAAAAGTACCGGTCAGCTTCTTCACAGTCGTGCCCACGGTCTGGGCCCGCATGCTCCAATCCTACCCGGAGCTCCCATCGGACATCAAAACGGCCGCCGATGAAGGGATTCAGCGAAAACATCTCCGCCTCAACATCTCTGGCTCCGCAGCCCTCCCAACTCCAACAAAGCAAGCCTGGACCGATCTCTCGGACGGCAACGTCCTCCTCGAACGCTTCGGCATGACCGAAGTCGGCATGGCTCTATCCTGCGGTCTAGCAGATGTCGACCGAATCGACGGCTCAGTAGGCTGGCCCTTACCCTCCGTCTCCGCCCGTCTCGTAGACTTCGACACGCAAGAAGTAATAGAACCCGGCCAAGAAACCGACGCAGTTACTGGAAAAGAACGCCCAGGAGAAATCCAACTACGCGGTCCCACAATTTTCAAATCATACTGGCGAAACCCGGAAGCCACGAAAAAAGAGTTCACGTCAGATGGCTGGTTCAAAACAGGAGATATAGCTGTTCGCAGAGCCCTCCCTGTCGGCTCTGGATCCGGAGAAGGGAAATCTGGACCTTGGGCCAGAGGACCGGCATATTTCATCCTAGGTCGAAAATCCGCAGACATAATCAAGACTGGAGGAGAAAAAGTCTCGGCTTTGGAAATCGAACGCCATCTCCTCTCCCTTCCACAGGTATCAGAGTGTGCTGTCGTCGGTTTACCGAGTGTAGCATGGGGACAAAAAGCCGCAGCCATCATCGTCCTCTCCGCGCACGGGAAAACAGCTGGTAGGGGAGGTGGACCGTGGAGTGCCCTCGATATGCGACGAGCGTTGAAAGATAGACTGGTCGCGTATAAAATCCCTCAAGATATGAAAGTGGTGGAAAGTTTACCCAGGAATGCTATGGGGAAGATCAACAAGAAAGAATTAGTTCCTTTGGTTTTTGGGGATTTGGAGAGGATTAGACGGAGGAGTGTGGAGAAGGCGCAGGAGAGGAATTTGTTGAAGGCGAGGGAGAAGGAGGAGGCGATCAAGCAATTGCAGACGAAAGAAGGAGCTAGTGCTGTTGAATTGAAGTGATGAATGCCACACTGTTGGGCCATATCTGGACGGCGAACTTTTCCGGGCCGAGTAGTCAGGTGTGAAGAAGATAGAGAGACAGCAATGTCGAATCGTACTGCAGCATGTCACCGCTCTTGATAACAAGACTTTCGGCCGCACTGATATGGACGTGGAAGAACTCAATGTAACTGTGATTAAATATGGTGGTATATGTTCGCCTGCAATGAACTTTGCTGGTCTCTGATCGACCCATAAGCCCAGCCTCCCTTTGTAACCTGCTGCAAAATACCAAATGACTCAACCCTTTGGGGCACACTGTTGGTTCCCAAAACTGCCATGGTCCCCGGTTTCCAAACTCCGTCGCTTTGGTCATATACAAAAGAAACATGATCTCTTTCCGATCATGCATGACTGACCCATTCAGCTCCCTTTGATACCTGCTACTAGTTTACGCACCCATTACTGGGTTCCAGTCAGTCACGCTCGCGTTTGGTGGAGGCGTGATGCGTCTGGAGGAAGTGTGGAGTGGTTGTTCTCTTTTGCGTCAGAATTGCAATGATGGAGTGTGGGTATGCGGTGGGCTTCTAGTTGGCGTTGCCGCCATTGTTGTTGTTGTTGTTGTTGTTGTTATTGTTGTTCTTGAACCATCCTCCCGCAGTAGCACCATAAATCAGAACTATGATGATGATAATGACAATGATTGCAACACAGATGCCCAGGCAGATCCACTTCTTCTTCCTTGCAGCACGAGCACTGCTGATAGCTTTGTCGACGTGCACATTTCCGGCTTCGAGGTGGGTGTGAGTTTCTTCGGCCTTTTGCTCGATATCCACGACAGCCGCTTCTTGCTGGACAACGATGGCGTCCAAATCCTGGAAAAGCTGTTGGAGTTCGATCATGGTTCGCTCGATTTGCTGGATGGCATCGTGGCGTTGCTGCACGTTTCTAAGCGTGCTCTGTGCTTGCCCACGGCGGTCTGCGTTCAGGAGAGCTTGCTGGAAAATCTGAGTATCACCACCAGCCTCTGTAGCCTCTCTGATCTCAGATTCTGAAGCGTCTGGACGGACAATCAGGTATTGTCTCCTTTGCTGCTCCTGGACCTCTTTGCGGAACTGCGACTCGATCTGCTGGTATTGGTTGATGGCCTTGCGTATTCTTCGGTCCAATGCCTCAACCTGTGCCTTGTTCCGTGGTGCTGATGCGTCTGGCTGCCCCTTGATGCGCTTTACACGATCTGCCAGGCCGCGATAGCCCGACATAATGTCGGCGCCGAGGGCATCGACATCTTTATTAGAGGCGCCGGTTCCTGAGACAAAGCTGCGTTGAAGACGTTGCAGCTCTTGAAGGCGGCTCTCGAGGTCGTCAATAGCTCTACCAACAGCACGACAGTCGTTCAAGATGTGATTGGGATCGCGGGGCTCTGGTGTTGCGGACGAGTATGGAGCGCCATGGTGAGTGAGAGGCTGCATTTCCACGTTGCTACCGTATGCTGGGGGGGCTTGAGCGTAGTTGTCGTATGGGTTGGACTGGGCGTAGCCGCCGCCGCCGTAGTTATTGTTGTACTGTGGAGCAGGCATTATTGTCAGCGGCGAGCGCTATGCGATGTCTCCTGATCTTTGCTTGTCGGCGCTCGTGACTTACCGCCATTGTGCTGGCGCCTGACTGCTGAGAAAGGCTGGCGCCTTGCCCTTGCCCTTGCCCTTGGCCTGTCTGCGTGCAACTGTATGTCCGCCAAGCTGATTTCTGCGTGCACTGCGTGCAGTGGAGTGGTGTAGTGTGAAGGAGGGGGGATGGTATGGTGAGATGGGTATTAGGTAGTGATGTGGCCGGCTGTCCCTTAAAACATAATAAGAATAAGCCAAACACCAAACACGCGCAGCGGTCCAGCGGTTGGCTGCCTGCTGCTGCTTCAACCGCGGACCCGTTTCACACTTTCTCGCCACACCAGACCTGAGACCCTGCCGAGCTGCCGTAGTTAGCTCGAGCGCTATTCTCGATTTCTACTAGAGCGCTTGCCGCAGGCGGCTGTGCATCACGTGCATCAGAACTTAGATGATACCCACCACCTGGCACCTACATACACACAGTGTAATAATAATGCCTACCGAATTAGAAGCTTCTGCATACACGCTCGCCATCGCTCGACGCAGCTTTCCCTCTACTGTCCATTACCTGCCTACGCTGTTCCGTGAGCCTTCAAGCCATACAGCTTAGCGTGCTATGTTCGGAGCTGCTTGCGGCCGTGACGACAGCGCAACCGGCGCCCTCCCATACCCTCGCCACCACCGGGCAGTCCACTTCCGGCTCAGGAATGCTTGTTACTGCTTGCTGACATGCCGGCTGAGCATGTCGTCGCTATGCTGACGTCTGCAGATGGCTTTGCTACTCATTCTCCGCTACAGCACACTCAAATTCGTCGAGCTCAAGAAAAGCCGGACTGACCAGAGGCGCGTCTGCAGCTTTCATCAACCTTTCCTCCGCCTTTGCTTCTCCAGCCTCATCCTGCTTGACCTCTGCCTGGCGCTGCTCCATCTGCGCTTCCTGCACAACTGCAGCCTGACTGGAGCCATCATCCCTGCTGACACCTTCGGGCATCGGCAACCACTCCATATCCGATGCATACTGTCCGACTAGCTCTCGTAGCTCGCTTCTTTGCTCCCACAGAATTCCATACCCGTACTCGATGTCCTCTGCACTCATTTTCAGAGCCTGCGCGATCCTGATCCTCACCGTGTAGTCCGTCGCCATTCTGGACTGATTTATGGTTGCCAGGAGCGCCGACGCATATTTCTCCGCGTCTCTGTCGAAGGACAAGGCGATGTCTCCCGCTGCGTTCTTCTTACCCGTCACCCGACTTGCGAAGAGAAAGCAAGCAGCGCTCAGTTTATTCATCGACAACGCAGGGTTCCAATTCTCTTCCTTGATGATATGGTCGATCAGGTTGAGTGAGATGATCTCGGTATCCGCGTCTGTTTCCAAGAGGCCGTGGTCAATAAAAGCTAGACTGACCGGCGTTGACTCCCAAAGTTCGTTGTACACTCGTGCAACTTTCTCTGTTCCCTCCACGGCTTCCTCTGGCTGAACGTGAGGTATCTCAGCGTGAACAGCTACTTCCGTCTTCGCTTTGGAAGTCGCTGAAGCCTTCTTCCTCCCCAATTTCCAGTGTGGCGCCGCTGTTTGTCGGGGTGCACGCTTTGGAGGTGCTCGCTTCGAGATCCCAGCATGATTCGGCTTCACTGTACGGGAACTGCTTCTTGTATGTGGCATCTTGACCGGACTCGATGGAATTGTTTGGGTTAAGTGATAGAAGCCGGTCGAGCTGTAATCCAAGATACGAGGAAAGGCTGCCCTTCTTTGTTCGTTTGCTATACCATTTGCGGCGACCGTGTCAGACCTGTCTTCACCAGATCAAGACGCTGTCTGAACAAAGCCACGGGCTCGATGTATTCAACAAAGCGCCATGATCCATTTCATGCTATTTGTAGCTCCCACAGACTTCTTGCAGTGCCGCGGTGCGGTGTACGTCTCGAAGATGCCCTCTAGCATTCGATCTGTTTGGCTTGATCGGAACTACCTATTTAGTCGTCCCAGAGGCCGTCGCGCTCCTTTGAGTCGACACCGAGTCAGAATTTCGATAAGTATGTCTGTGAGACAGCCAGTCGAGGTTGACTTCTGGTTACATTCCGTATCGATAATTTTCTGGTCGCGGTTGACATCTTTTCTTGCTGCAGGATAGTTCCTTCTCAAGATCTAAAAGACTGTCGTTCGAAGCGTTGCAGCCGTGGAATTGTGCAAGATCGTTGATGTGGATCGATGCAAGCATAGCCAAATATCCACCAGCGCTGCATTCGGAATTCTTCAGATGCCCACCAATACACGGTTGGCGATCGAAGGGTCGTTGTAGAGGTGAGGAATTAGGAAGGGATGAGTCGACCCATGTCAGCATATACCAAAGCGGTAAACGCGATAGAGTTTCCTCAGACAATCACATCGTGCAGATCCCTAGGGCCCAGGCCAAAAAGTAGCACTCCATCTCAAAGAGCCGCCTCGCTAAGCTGTGAATAGGAGCGCTTAGCGGCGTGAGGTACATCAAAGCGTTCAAAAGCTTTTGGCACCGCCATCATTAGCCGTTTCTGTGACTGTTAGTTTCGTTGCTCTCGCCTACATGCATTTCGTATGCATCTAATATATGCAGCATAGTTGTGTGCGTGATCCTTCTACATCAACTTTTCGACAAGTCATGATTCCTGTTCCTGTTCCTACACTCAGAGATCATGCGCCATTTTTTCGTTCTATTCATGCTCCGTACCGTTCTGTCTTCTTGACCGAAGTCGTCCGGGCATTTGTGAGGCCACCGGACTCAGTGACAATGTTTGTATTCTTCTGGAAGCCACACGTCTGGAGTAATCGCGGTCCGGATCGGTCGGAGCATCAGACAATGGACCGGTTCCTCGATGTGCGCACTCCACTACCAAGAGTATGTCATGGCACAGCGGAGTGCTGAAGACAATCCCATCATCTATCGTCGGGGAAATCGTTCCGAGGCCGTGGAGTGCAGACTGGTTGCTCAAACATCGAGCTGTATACTGATCTCTTTTACGAGCGTTCGATACACTCCTTCGACCAGCCTCAAGTGCTTCAGCTTACTGGCACTTGACCGGCCTGAAGTTTGTGGTAGAAGGCTCTGCAAGGCTCGTCCAGGAAACTGCCGGGATAGATGAAATCAAGCAAGACGTTTCGTACTTGTTCCCAGTACTGAAGCTGGAGGGATGCCATCAAATCGTACAGCACGCGATGGAAGAAAGTTATCGTGGATCCGCAAGTCACGCAGATGATGAAGACAGCCCACAGCGCTGCTTCAGCCGACTTCGGCTCCTTCAAAGCATTTTGATCCAGCTTCATGGCCTCCGACCAGGCAGCCGCGAATCCGAGATTGTACTTTTCGTTGCCAGCAAATGTTGCACCATCAGCACGTTGGCCTTGAAAAATGGTCAAGCATGCGCATGCTAGTCGCAAGTGGCTCTGAATGGGATGGTTTGCCATTTGTCCTGGCTGTGCCACGGTGATAGTGGCTGTCGTCATTACGATGTCGAAAAGGAGCGAGTTCAGTCGGTTCTCGACACCAGGAGAACCGTAGTCGAAACATGCTGTCCGGCTGAGAAGAACAAGAAAGCCATCGGAGAGTGCGATTCGTTTCTGCAAATTTGCGAAACCCCTAGGCAGGGCGATAGGGAGCCTACGACTTAGCAAGCCGCCTGCGACTTCCACATTATCCATTGCTAGACCACTGTCGGCGATGTATGCATCTTGATCACCGGTGGCGTCGTTTGCATTGCCCAGCGCTGGCCGGCCTGCTGTAACGAGAGCTGCAGCGCCAGCTGCAAAGGTTGCAGCAGAAATATGAAGAATATTGGTAATCCAATTCACGAGTGGCTTGAGCTTTCCCTCGTCGTCGTGATTGTCTTGTTGAGTGCTGGGATCCTGGCTTCGACTTTGACTTCGAGACGGATACTGGAATGGCTGCTGGTGCTGTTGCTGCGTCTGAGCATCACTGCTGCTCCTCGACACAAGATTTGGCTGGGCACGTGTGGCTGGGGTGGAGCCTGGCTCTGCTGGAGATTGTGGAGCATCTCGTCCCTCTCTCGCATGCCTGTCCTCTCTATTGCGCGCTCTGGTCTCTCGACTTTGCGCGGCACTGGCACGTGCTGCCTGAGCACGGACGATGCGGCGTGAAGCTTCGCTGTGCCTTCCACGTTCAGAGACGATGACCAGTGGTGGGTTTCGCGGCGGAGCATTGCCACTCGACTTTCCTGCTCCGCTCTCATGGCTTGCTGTGTTGTCGCGCGCCGATGACATTGGCAGGAGTCATTTAGCCTGGTTGGAAGCAAGAACGCCAGGGCTCTGGTTGTGTAGGAGCAATTTCTGAAGAGCAAGCAGGGCAGGGCAGGGTGCAAGGGTGGACGGGTCGAGAGGTGCAGATGAGGTGTCAAGGGCAAGAAAGAAGGGTCCGGCCACTGGCGGGACGAGTTGTGCTGGGTGCCGAGGAAAAATGATGTGTCAAAGATTAACCGGCGCAAGGCCGGGGGTGAAAGCAGGAGAAATGGAAGATGTGCCTAGGCATAGGGTTGCCGCAGAGAGACATGCGATGTCATCAACGTGTGAGCTGAGAGGCGGTGGCCGTGGCGGTGGCCGTGGCCGTGGCCGTGTCGAGTGTCGACATCGGCTAGACGCGTGCAGATCACACAGCTGCTCGAGTGCATTACCGCGATATGGATATGGCATATGGCACGCCGGGCACGCTGGGCACGCTGGCAGACGGCTGACATAACACGACCAGGCTGCATCGAACGATGACGGCCTCCGCGACGGCGACCGCAACCCGCAACACCAACGCTGCAACACCAACACCAACCAGCAATCGATCTGGCCGCTGTCTGCCGGGCATATCTATTTCGTATCGTGTTGTGTGCCCGTGCCCGTGCCCGTGCCTCTTTGTCGTCGGCCCAATGACGGCAAGCCGAGGAGTGAGGCACAGCACGCCGATTTCCGATTTCACAGCTCTCGCGTTGATGCTTCGCGCTCTTCAGAGTAGTGTACCGCTGGCTACTCATGCAGCTAGACTGTTTCAGGATAATGTATAAGCTCGTGCGCTCAGATGCATGCCTGCGAACAGCAGTATCGAGATTCGAGATCTGAGATGACGTGCTGCCGAGCTAGAGACCGAGGCTCCTGCAAAAGTGACTCCGTTGTGGCATACGTACGTCAGCTTGCGCATCGTTTGCATACAGACTACTTGAGCATCTACGATCCCATCACAAGGTGTACTGTCGCTTCGTCCTAGCATTTACCCTCGATCATCGCCATGGTTCTGTTTCAGCCCTCGGAGGGTGTGAAGTGGGAACGTTTCACAAGGCCCTTCGCCATGTGCCGAGCCGCGAGGTACAGCTTGTCCGACTAGTTACTCCCGTCCTTCATCGTGGAAGCGGAAGCTCGCCCTGTCAGACGACCGTCCCTTGCCCGTAGCTTAGACTTTGGAGGGGTAGGGGTGCGAAGCGGCGGCGGCGGGCTGTCAGGAGGAGAGCTTCGTTGTTTGCAGCGCCATCGTCTCGTCTTTCTACCAGACCAGCTCCTTCGTGTACGCCCACTCTGCCATCTTGTTGTTGAGACTTGTTTTGGCGCCTGCATTATCATGCGCGCTGCCGGTGTCACGGCCCTGGTGCTCTCTCTGCTAAGCAGTCTCGGCACGGCGTCTACGCTGACGCCGCCTGTGTTACCACTTATCGTGCGCAATCCATACCTCTCGACATGGCTGGCTGATGCGAGAGAAGAGCCGTGGTCAAAATGGCCAATGTTCTGGACGGGTCAAAGTGTATGCCATATCGCTTGGGTGTCCGGCGCTACCTGAAAGCAATGCTGAATCTCCAGTAGCTAGGCTTCGGTGTGCTGGCTTCGGTGCCAGAAACCTCGACCGTCTATCCTCTTCTCGGCCGCCCTCACGATTCCCTGGACAACAACAGCAAGCATTACAACATTGCCTACCCGAAATATCTCGGGGCTCAATACGATGCTTCCGTCACCAACCTTACCTATTCAATCCCGTCTTCCAGGAGCTCCAATGCCTCTGTGCACATCGTCTTGTCCTTCCTCTCTCCTGTCACGCCAACATCGACCCTGCGTCAATCCATTCCCGCAAGCTATGTGACAGTTCACGTCAAGGGAAACCTTGATGTTGACGTTTATGTTGATGTCAATGGACAGTGGGTGAGCGGAGATCGAGGGTCCAGGATCGAGTGGTCGCTTCACCACCAACATCACAAGGACAGAGCGAAGCTCAAGACTTTCAGAATCCATCGGAGTCATGAGCAACACTTCACTGAGTTCCAGGATCGTGCGGAGTGGGGAACTCTGCACTTTACCGGGCCTGCTGATGCCCACCATCAAGCCGGCACCTCTGGCCTGCTGCGCCAGCACTTTTCGAAGACCGGAAAATTGGACAACACTGTGGACGAGTCTTTCCGTCAGATCATGGACGAAGAACCTGTGTTTGCTTTTAGCAAGAAGTTCAACTTGAGCTCCAAGTACTCAGAGGAAGCCACAGAAGACAGCGTGCTCTTCACCATCACCCACATACAATGGCAGGTGACGCAATTCGCTTCAAGCAGAGGACTGACCTGGATGAGACCACTTTGGCTCTCCTACTTCTTCTCGGACGACGCTCTAGTCAGCTTCCATTATGAAGACTTCAAGCACGCCCAAGCACTTGCTTCTGGCTACTCTCGCCAGGTTGCGAAAGACGCTTATGCCAGTGGTAGCGACAACTACAAGGAAATTGTAGAGCTCAGTGCGCGTCAAGTCATGGGTGCCACGAGCTTCAGCGGAACTCCAGACAACCCAATTCTCTTCTTGAAGGAGATCAGCAGCAACGGAAACTGCCAGACAGTCGATGTTATCTTCCCTGCCTTCCCATTCTTCCTCTATACACAGCCGAAGTGGCTCGCTTACCTTCTCGAACCTCTCCTCGAGCACATGCTCAGTGGCCAGTACCCGAACGATTATTCGATGCACGATCTCGGCACCCACTTCCCGAACATGACCGGGCATCCAGACGGAAGAGATGAATACATGCCGGTTGAAGAATGTGGTGATATGCTCATCATGGGTCTCGCACTTGTCAACAGCTTGAAATATGGATCCTCTAATGAGGCACAGTCGCCATGGAGTGCCATGGGCAAGCCAAAGAGCGCAGCTGAGATCGAAATGCAGTCCGACGACGTCAGTCCTTTCGCGCTGCCAGCCACTCTCGAAACCAGAGATGGCATCTTTGGTCTGGACGACAGTTGGGGAGGTGTTGCTTCCGAGCATCAGGCTAAGAAGTGGGTGTCGCGCACGTACCGGTTGTGGAAACAGTGGACAGGTTACCTCGAGGAGTTCTCGCTTTACCCGCAGAACCAGCTGTGCACAGACGATTTCGCCGGTTGGCTCCCGCTGATGACCAACTTGGCTTTGAAAGGCATCATCGGCATCAAAGCCATGAGTGAGCTTGCTGAAGTCGTTGGTGAGAAGGAGGACGCCCAGTATTATCGGAACCTTAGCAGCTCCTACATCAAGGAGTGGGAGGTTCAGGGTATGAGCCGTGATGGAGGTCGTGCGAAGCTTGCATACAACTGGTATGGCAGCTGGACTACTCTGTACTCGCTGTACGCCGATGCGCTCCTTTGCTTTCATCCATCACTCAATGCAACCCCAAGCGCCTTGGAGCATCACAAGATGGGCACTCAAGAGCCTCTCTTACCCGGAGGAGTCTCTTCCGACAAGGAGAATTTCATCCCAGACCATATTTATCGGAAACAGTCGGATTGGTATCAGACGGTGATACAAAAGTATGGACTTCCTCTGGACTCGCGCCATTTGTATACTAAGAGCGATTGGGAATTCCAAGCAGCCGCAGTCGCCGGCAAGAAGACCAGGTCCCAGATTTTGGATAAAGTTGCCTTTTGGTTAAACGAGACCGCTTCTGATCGACCATTCACAGATCTGTACAAGACCGAAGAAGATGGAGGATTCCCAGGGCCAAATTTCTTTGCCAGACCAGTGGTGGGAAGCCATTACGCTTTCCTGACATTAGAAAGAGCATGTCAAGGGACGGCAGCAGAGGCCTTCAAGTATGAGTAGAGCATGAGGGCCGTTGAGGTGGAGTGCATGCATGGTGCATAGCGAGACATGGGTAGAAGTAGAGCACGATGAGTGACTTCCGGTTGGATAGCCGGATCGCAACGTGTGTGTGGAAACACAGAATGCTGTACCATGGCGATAAGCTGCATATAGGCGCTCGGTTTCATATCACTTGCGGCATCAAATGCATCACACAATCACGTATGTTCTGCTGTGTCATGCACGCTCCAAATCAATTTAGCGAGATAGACTTTCGGTCTCGGTTCAGGCCGACTATCACTGCCGACCAGACTGAACGTCGATAACTTACAGCCATTGAAGCTCTCGCAGACCACAACGACATCCTCGTAGCTTGCAAATATGTCGTCAGGCTACGGACTTGCAGGAGGTACATATCACAAGCCATGAGGTCGCTGTGCTCGATCACAGCCACCCCTCGAACTCCCCAGCCAGCAAGAGAACTCATTCTAATGCGACCACTCCTCTATACAGGCCCCTCGCGCTGCTTTCCCTTCTGGCAAGAAGTCCTCGCCTGCTACGCGATCAACACCAACGCCGAAGACACCTCAGGCAAGAAGAAATGTCAACCTGTACTGGAGGATTATTATGAGTGCTTGCACCATCGGAAAGAGGTAAGAACTGGCGGAGCACGAGAACACGGATACTCGGCAGCAGTACGTGGACAGTGACTGACTTTCGAAAAAAAAAGGCTGTCAAAATCGCCGCTCTCCAAGCCGCCTACCGAAAACGCGAGGCTTCTACACCTAGAGACGATGCGCCTAATGCTGGACACATAAGGAGTTTGGGTCTGCTTGATACGGATAAGGAGAAGAATAATATCAAGGCTGCGGCGCTGCTGCCAAGTTACGAGAGCAACTTGCCGTCCGGAGGCAAGGCATGAGAGTAGACCGGGCTGAAGGGGTGTATATACTATGAATCGCAAGGCATGAATGAGATGAGATCTGGCTCCAGGCTGGTCTCTTTTGATGATCACGACCGGTACTGATATCCTGACTACCGAGAAAGGCGAGTTGAGCGCACTCATGATATATCCTTCATCCTCCCGTCCGCATCGAACTCGAAGGCAGCCCACTGGCCAAATCGATCACCATACCGATCCTGCACCATTTCTAAGACGTGAGTCTTTGGTGGAGCTTCTTTCCCTGAAATTTCAGGCTTCTTTCTGGGAAGCTTGTGAAGATAGAAATGCGTATCGACCAGATGACCGATTCCATCCCCGAGACCCGAACGCATTAGACAAGATTGGAACATGCTCAGTGTTTCCGCTTCCGCGACCTTCTTTGCATGCGCATCGCCAAAAACCATGACGCAGACGTCTTGCGTCTTTGCAAGATGTCCAAAAAGGCGCATCAGCGAGGTGAGTGCAGCTTGACCTTGAACATAACTGGTCCTAATCATGGGGGCAAGAATGTGCGTGAGATTGGTGACGATCAGAAGCTCGCGTGAAGGCACTGCGACACTCTTCGCCTCACCTGCACCTAGATCCTCCTCATCTTCGCTATCACTGATCGTAGCTCTGGGCGCTGGCTTATGCTCCAGGTGTTCACGAACTTCGGCAATCGCTTCTGTCAAGCCTGTGTAGTCGAAAATCTTCATGATCTTGAGACGACCCAGAGTCTGGAGCGCATGTTCTGGAAGCGGCAGTGATGTTTGTATGATCTTGTGCAATTTCCTGACATCGAAGGCAAGCGTGCAGTCAACGACTGTGGCAGTAGCTTCCTCTGAAGCTAACAGGTGGGGCGCAAGAAGGTTTCGAATGAGGTCCTGGCCATCTTCGCGATCCTCGCCAGTGATACAGTGTACCACGCCGAAGTCAAAGCCGCCATTCAGAGCTTTGTCGATTGCTTTTGATGATGTCTTCAATCGTGGTTGCCGCTTTGTGCCTTCTCGTTCTTGAGGCACTTTCTGAGCTGGATCTTCCAGGTCGTATAGACTGCTTGCGAGCACTGGCTCAGCTGAAGTTGCCATTGCTCTCAAATCTGTGATTTCGTTGTGCTCTCGGAAGGTGGTTCTGAGATGTCCTTGTCCTGGCGTTCATTTGGTTTGCTTGGCGACCGCTGCTGCTTCTTTTGCTGCAAGACTTCATACGCTCCTCAACAAGTACTCCCGTTAGTGTCGCCACTTCATCACGGCACTTTTTTTGCAGAGGCGAATGGGCTATTCTTGCATTTTTGTGCTCAATGTTTCGCGTTGCACTTGCTGGTAATTGTTTCGCAGTCCTCGCCGAAGCCGCCTCGAATTTCCACTCCTGAAGGCGAAGTCGTATCTTGATTTTGAAGACGGTCGCGTCCGAAATGCGTGAGGTGTCCGACCAAAGATGAGGCATTGATGGCAAACGTCAGCTTCAGTTGATTCCTCGAGCAGCCTCTTACAGCCACAGCTTTACCTCGAGCAGTAAGCATACGTATATGCTTCCCGAACAGTACACATTATCGGCAACACTTCTCGAGTGTGTCAGAAACCATGGCCGCAGGCAAGGATACTCCAATGATTGACATTGCTGCATATTCGTCCCATCCTCTTCGAAAGAGGCTAAAGCTGCAATCGTTGATCAGGTCAAAGATTACTGCTCTCATTACGGCTTGCTCTAGATCAAAGGCCGTGGCGCATCCCTACGGCCTCCACAGCAGATGCTGCAGTGTTTTCTTCGATCTACCCATGGAGCAAAAGGAAGCTTTGTCCTTGAAGAACAGTCCTTCACGACATGGCTACGAGCGACTGAGGGAGCAGGCATGGCTATTGAGTGATGAAACTTCAGTATTCACCGGCAGTATTTCATATTCAATTCATATTCAGTACTATAGCCGAAATAGGACCTCTTCGATCGGAAATACCGTGGCTCCTTGCCAAGACTGGAAAGAGTCTAGAGAGCCTGCTTTGACTACTTCATCTGCTCGAGAGGAGCTACAACAAGATCTCGCGCCACTTTCAAAGCACGAAGCAAGCTGAGAAGAGCACTCGCCTCATAACTAACTGCTTTCAGTCTGTTCCGCCCAGCCTCGAGTGCAGTCCTCCTACGCACGATAGCTCGAGACTTTTGACACCGATTCCCGATACATCGCCATCATCTGGGAATACCGCGACAAATGCTCCCCTACTGATCACAGACATTTCCAACTATGCTTCCGATCGAAATTTTGGTACCTCAGCTTCCGCAGCTTCTAGAAGCGCAGCGTGTTCGGCCATGGGCTGGCGTGCTTGCATTGAAACGGGGAAGTGATATGGAATATAATATTGTCTTCGTAGATGGGCCATGAGCCGATCACCTGGGGTCATAGTACATCGTGGACCAGAAGATGGCCTGATGATGCCCTTCTTGGACTTGTCCCAGCGTCCTGAGCCATTCCAGCACTCAAGGCACTGCCCGGCCGTACCACGATGAGTCGCACTCCATGCGGCGTCAAAGTCGAACCTTTGACCAAGAACATCTTCGCGACGGAGCTCTTGCGCATCGTCAATGCAAGGCTCAGCAGTACGATCGCCCAGAGTATTCGTCGCCACCTCGACCGCATCCAAATGATGACCACGCTAGCTTCGGGTCCACTGGCCGCCGATATTCGAATGACGGACGGAGTGTCTTTCGAGGGTATGGTCATTGTCGCCCTCGGGACGCGACCGAAAGCTGTTTTAGTTCCACTGCTAACATGTCTTTCAAGACCCCAAAGAAGCAAATTAAGTCGGGTCTCGAATTCGAAAAGTTGCTGGACACGCATTCATACTGCGTGTTCACCAAAGTTGAGGAAACCACATGCGGACCTGGATCTCGTTCACGAAGAATATTTTGTTGCCAGATGGTCAGATGTGGTGGTGGTGAAGTGAGATCGGCGAAGCTGCGAAGCTCTCCCGATCGATGCCTCTTTGGTGACGTCGATGTTCGAGGGGATTGTGATTCCCAAGAGACCGATACGTGCTCTCGCTTTCTCTGCCACACAACTCCGCCACCTTCAAGACCGTCTTAATGCGCGCGTTCTTTACCACCTTCGCCCGAACACTCTGCGCATTCTCCAACAACACTCTCCGAGCGGCACCGGAACCCTTCAACTCCATCGCAAGACCCGTCTCCGCCTTACGAGCTTCTATGCCAATTCCATTCATCGGCGCGCTCTTCTCCACAGCAGAATCACGCAAGATGAGTTATCCAGCAGATAAGCCAGCTTCAGAATGGCAGGCACAGCTGAGCAAAGGTATGTGGAAGGAAAGCATAGCATGGCACCAAAGCTCTGAAGTGCGGATCCTAGCGCTCCATCAAGGTCTCATAAAACGCACCACTTAATATGACATGCGTAGAACAATTTAGAATCCTTCGTGAAAAGGGCACAGAAGCACCCTTCACGGGCAAATACGATAAACACATGCCTACGTCGGGTGCTTATACTTGCGCCGGCTGCAACGCTCCTCTCTACAAAGCCAGCCACAAGTTCAAGTCAGGCTGCGGATGGCCTGCGTTTTTCGATGCGGTTCCGGGAGCTGTGACGCGACACACCGATCGTACTTTTGGTATGGAGAGGACGGAAATCGTGTGCAGCAATTGTGGAGGACATTTAGGACATGTGTTCAAGGGAGAGGGATACCCCACGCCGACGGACGAGAGACATTGTGTGAACTCCGTCTCTATAAACTTCTCGGACGAAGATCCGGTTGTTGACAAGGCGAAGGCGTAGACAGAGCGAAAGGCGATGATGAGGACGATGAGATGATGTAAACGGATATGCTGTATAAGCAAGAGCAGGGTGATGAGTGATGCGTGGACATATGCAAAGACTGTGAACGGACATGGCGAGACGCGAAGAAATCGCAACGCGCTCAGAAAGACAATCGTGCCTTGTGAAGCCAGAAATTGCTGGGCCTGCTGTTTGCACAGAACAAATCGCTATCGTGCCACTTGCTGAGTTCGGGGATTGAGAGGTCAGAGTTGTGCCAATGCCAATGCCGCCATCGCTCAGCCAAATGACATATAGGCGGTGTATGAACGCGTGGTACTCAGAATAAATGCGATCACCGAAGAACGAATGTTTCAAAGCAAGGATCGCTTGACCACAAGGCGATCCTGTACCTCCCTATCCCTTAGCTGTCTTTCAACGCAGAAGGCTAATCTCAGCCGCATAGGATAGGCTCTCGGAGACCGTCGGATGGTAACGATTATGGTTAAGCGCGAGGCATTCCTTAGCACTATCAGACCGGCTCTTAGCACTATAGCAGATAGATATTTTGTATCAGATTAGCACTTGAGCCGTTATAAGTACTATAAAGGTTACCAAGTAGGTAGATCGACTAGCGCTAACAATAAGAAGCCTCCTATAAGAGGCGAAGAAGGGCATATCGATACGTCTACTATAGTACCCTCTTCGTTACCGCCCTATTCGTTACCGCTACCTTTACCTCCGCCGCTATAGATACCGCCGGTTAATCGAGTCGTTATACTACAAGATTGCCCCGATTATTAGGGCTCTTTACTACTATTAGTTATCGAGGTTAAGCGTCCGAATGAGGTAAATACGACTAAGTTTAGAGCCCTATAAAGGAGGGTTATAGACCTCGAAGATACCGTAGTACGGCTCTTCGATAGATTAAATATAACGGTTAGTAGGTAACCCTATATAGCTATATAGAATATAGATTAATAGGTATAGCATAAGGGGTACGTAGGTCTATAGACCGTATAGTAAAAGCTAGTTAGTCGTAGACGCGCTAAAGTCGACTTTCTTGTATTCTTCTTATAGCGATAGTACTAGCAAGATAGTCGCTTTGTATTACTATAGCGAATAGCTTCGTAGCTTCTAGGAAGTCGCCGTACTATTAGAAGTACGCTAGCGGATGTTACATAGCCATTTCTACGCGAAATACTAGTGTTTCCTTAGGGTTTAGATCCGTATACGTATTAACCTCTATACTTCCGCTTAACTCTAACTTTCGAGGTGTTTAGCCTAGCAATATTGCCTAGATCTTGCTTATAATATCCGGATAGAACGAGGCACTAAGCGAGCCTTAATCTAAATTGTCGCTACGAGAATAATAGCTTATCCTTTGTATACTTTGAGCGTAAGCCTAGCGGCATAGAGCATAGTCGTAGATATAGCTCTCGGTATAGGATAAAGGCATTAATAATAGCTATGTCTAGTATGTTAAAGAACAAGGCAAACTAGGCTCTTACTAACTTTAGTTAAGTACTATAGTAGGACCGTAATTGATCGTAGATATCGACTCTACCTATAAAGAGATTATAGTCGATAGACTACCGAGGTACCGGCAATTTGATATACCCTAATCCATGCCATACTGCCTCTCTTAGTCGCTTTACTAATGTGCTTTGTCTACGAGGTTTCCTACGCTCTTTCTTATCGAATATAGAAGGCTAGTATACTGTCGTAATTGCCTAAACGAGGTTCTTATCTTGCTATATAATAGCGACTATATCGCTATACTAAACGCTAAATAATTGCTAGTTATAGGGAAGAATCGTACTAGCTTTGTTCGCTACGCTAGAAAGTACCTTTAGCTAGTCTAAACCGATAGCTCTCGCGGTACCGTAGGCGGCGACACCTATAGCTCGAAGGACGTAGAATAGCTTGTAGCTACTAAAGAGGTTGTCGTAGTATAGTATAAAGAAGTGTATCGTTATAGGTAGTTAAGAAACTAGCTAGACGACTATACGTAATGTTGTCGGTAATAGCCGTACGACTACTTACTAAGCGAGATTTAGCCTAGCAATAACTCTACTAATATCTATATCGACATAGCCGGTTATAGGACTCTTGAAGGCAAATGAATAGTAGTATCTAGTATCGTAGAGCGCTAGTACGTAATATCCGACTAGAATTGGCTTACTACGGACTATGGTTGTATAGCTAGACCTGCCTATAAAACGTACTATAATTTCGTCGATACTAACTTCTATACGAGGCGTTATATATAGCTTAAATGTCCTTCTCAACTCGTCTACTATTAGCTTTACCTTCTCGAAGAAACGATACTTTGCAAGCTTCTCGATCGGCTTTAAAAGATGTAGGTATCTCTTAATAGCTTAGAAGCGGTTGCGACCTATATACTACGCTATCGGATGGTATAGAAACTCTCTATTCCGGGTCTAGTATTCGTTGAGGTTGGCTTGCCTAATTACGGACATATATACGACTAAACCTAGCTATATCTTTACCTCCGAGACCGTTATATTCTTCTAGTAAAGAGCCTTCTTGAAAGCCGCATATTCGTTAGTGTATCTAGCGATTAGACTAAATAGGAAGTCCGTAAAGAAGAGCCGGAAGAATAGTAATAGTAGGTTAAAATGGAGTCTAAACCTACTATTACTATTAGCTAGATAGGTCTCGCTATACTATCCGCTAACATACCTATTAAGACATACGATAGGCGGCAATTCACACTTCTAATTATAGAAGTTATTAGGCAAGTAGATACTACGCTAATAATACTAACCCTCTAGTAGAACATAACCCTCGAGATTGTCTATTATAGGTATAGTCTCTAGCGTTAACTAGGTCACTTTCCGCGCCTTCTTAGGTTGCTATATAGTGTCCGGATCTTCTATAGCTTCTTTAACTTCCGACTCTTTACCTAGGTCTCGTTCTACCTCTTTATCTATACTAGTTATACCGTTACTAACTACCCGAGCCGCGTCCGCATCCCCTATATTACTCGCTATATCCGCAAAGTCGACTATAGTACCGTTGGAAGGCATTACGATAACCTCTCGAGGGTTAGATAATAACCTATCGACTAGTAGCCGTACGTAGAAGATTAGTTGTTCTATTAAAGAAAAAGATATATTTATTTATAGAGGCTAAGTCTAGGCAAGAGTCCGTATTGTGGAGCTATACAAGGATTATTATTGGTGTAATCCCCTACAAATACTATCTACTAGATGCTCTACGAGTGGTTCAAGAACCTACGCGTAGCACGATTGACTCGGCGCTAATTTGCGTTGAAAATACCTTCCGAACGCGTCGGTTAGCAAAGGGATTTCTGTTCTCTGGCGACTCCTTGCGCTGGCAGTTGGCGGGATCACGCAATGCGCCTGCGCAACGAGTCATAATCGAGATGGCCTTGATAAGGAGGTCGACCAGGCCGCTCTGGTCTGCCCAAAGGTATTTGATGCTTGTCCGTAATGCCTCTTGCCGTCCGACGTGACTGCAGTGAGGATCGATCGGGTTTATGGATTGAAAGTCATGCCTTGAATGATGCAGCAGAAGCACTCAACGGTACGTGTGTTATCCCACGTGTTACACCCGACCAGTCCCCATGCCACCGCCATAGCCCACCCCTTTCGACAAGACAAGCAGAAAGGAAAAGATCAAACTGTGCTATCGGCAGACGGTCGTTGTTGTTTGCGGTGTGCAAGAAGACAAGTTGGCAAAGCTTCCGTACTTCTAATCATCTCCACGCTCCCGCTAGAGTTACTTCTATACCACAGCTCGATGCACCTCCTTCATGTCTCCGAGCCACAAGCACAAGAAAGTGCCTAGCAACAGTATTGGACGACTGACGCCGACCATCAACACTACAGCCTCAGAAACCTCAGACCTTGACTCTACCTCATTACCGACCAGAGAGTCTTTCAGCAGACCGCTCAGCCAGGACCATGGCGATCCGAGCAATACAATTCCCTCCTTGAGCCAACGCCTTCGCCACACTTCCTCCATCCTAGCCATAGCCCTCACTTCAGAGCACATCTACGCAGGCACACAGGCAGGAGAAATCCTGGTGTACGACCTAGGCACATATGAGAAGAGAGCAGTGCTGGAGGGCCACCGAGGCTCTGTGCTAGGATTATGCTTGTCGCAAGACCAAAAGCTGTTGTTTTCGAGCTCGGGCGACAGAGTCGTCAACATATGGGACACGAAACCACTGAAGAGGACAAGTTGTTTGCGATCGTCATTTGACGTTGGTGATGTCTTTTGCGTCGCATACTCCGCTGCCCTGGAGACGGCGTATCTGGGCTCCCAGAATACCATGATACAGTGGTGTGGCATCTCTTCGCAATCCATCAAGAGTCTACCTGCTGCAGTGCGCGACGATGACCGCTTCTTTGACTCAAGAGGACCAGGCGGTGTGCGAACACCAAAGCCTGCGGGCTCAGATTTCGTACCCAAACATGCTGTTGGCGGAGATGAGCTTGAAATCGACAAGGCGAACGTGAAGCATTTCGCGCATTACGGATATGTCTACTGCATGCTGTTGGCCAGAGAAGGAGTGCCGGAGCGGTATGGAGAGGACACACTTGTTACAGGAGGGGGAGATGGTGTGATCAAGCTTTGGAAACTTGACGCGGAGAACGGAGGCGCTGTGGAAGAGCTGTACTCGCTCGACGATGGCAGGGAAGAAGGCCACGCGATATTGTCGCTTGCCATGGACGGCACGTTCGTCTATTCAGGACGAAGCGGCGGTGAAGTCGATGTTTGGGATCTGGAGACGAAGCAGCTTGTGCGAAACCTCAAAGCCCATCGAGACGATGTGCAATCGCTGACCGTCGGTGGCGGTTTTTTGTTCAGTGCTGCAGTGACTGGCTATGTGCGCAAATTCGATCGACAGTATCAACTCAAGAGCAGGTTCAAAGCCCATGACGGGCGCATTCTCGCATCAGCATTTTCCTTCCATAAAGGCAAGCCGGTTTATGTGACTGGATCCAACGACAAGAGTCTGGCGGTCTGGGACGTCACAGACTGCATCAGGCTCAGCATCGTACCCGGCAAGACCAGCAATGAACAGCTAGTGGAGTCTTTACGTCGATTCGTGGCGTTCAGGACGGTCAGCTCAGACCAGCGACACAAGGCCGATTGCAGGCGAGCAGCTTCGTATTTGCGATCGGTGTTCAAAAACTTTGGCGCCGTTACAGAAATGCTCCCAGCTGAAGATGGGTGCAATCCAGTCATCCTTGCTCGCTTTCGAGGAAATCCTGCGACTAGAGCACAACGAAAAAAGATACTCTTCTACGGCCACTACGACGTCGTTCCTGCGAACAACGACGGCGGCAAATGGATAGTCGACCCGTTTGCCATGGAAGGTATTGACGGCTATCTTTATGGCAGAGGCACATCTGACAACAAGGGACCAATCATGGCCGCCATCTTTGCTTGCGCTGAGTTGATGACCAAACAAGCTCTGGGCTCAGACATTGTCTTCCTCATCGAAGGTGAGGAGGAGAGTGGTTCGAGGGGCTTCGAAAAAGCTGTCAAGGCGAGCAAGGATAAGATTGGCGACGTGGATTGGATCCTGCTCGCGAATAGCTACTGGTTGGACGATCGAATACCGTGCCTGACGTATGGCCTTCGAGGAGTCATCCATGCGACTGTGCAGATCGAGAGCAACCACCCGGACTTGCACTCTGGTGTCGACGGTAGTGCCCAACTAGACGAATCGCTGAAGGACTTGGTCTTGTTACTCGGAACACTGACTGGAAAGAACGGGGAAGTGAGGATTCCTGGCTTCTACGATCCTGTTCCAGAAGTCAGCGATACGGAAGCAGCATTGTACGCAGATATCACGAACGCGTTAGTGTCAAGGAACCCTGACCTTGGCGATCCAGAGGCACTTGCTACATCTCTCATGCGAAGGTGGCGAGAAGCCTCGCTGACAATTCATCGCTTCCAGACCTCGGGGCCTGACAATGCTACCATCATTCCGCGCATGGCAAAAGCCGCCTTGTCAATACGTCTCGTACCAAATCAAGAAGCATCCGAGGTTGCCAAAACTTTGCAGGCCTATCTTGAATCCGGCTTCAAGCAACTTGAGTCAAATAACCGCCTTACCGTCACCATCGATCACCAAGCGGAACCCTGGCTAGGAGACTGGACTAATGACCTATTCAAGACGCTTGAGGAAGCCATCATGGACGCGTGGGGACCTATAGAGACTCAGAGTAACCACCATCGAAGCTCCTCGAAAACGGCTCTCGAGCTTGGCATCCCAAGACAGCTGTCAAACGGGCACCAGGCCGCGAAGCCTTCGCCAACAACATCCACGACCCTTGCCAACCAAAGTGTCGAGACGCCTTCTCCCCTTACGCCAATGGCGGAGGTCGCTAACAGGCTTGAAGAAATCATCACGCCTCCAGAGAAGAAGCCGAAGCAGCGACGGAAACCGCTGTACATTCGAGAAGGTGGTTCCATTCCAGCCATTCGATTCTTGGAGAAGGAATTCGATGCACCGGCTGCTCACTTCCCTTGTGGTCAAGCTAGCGACAGTGCACATTTGGACAACGAGAGGCTGAGACTGCAGAATCTTTACAAGGCTAAAGACATTTTCGCGAAGGTTTTTAGAGATTTGCCGCAGAAGTGAAAGGTCTCAGCGACATGTATGTTCGAAAGCGGGCGTTGAGTGAGACGTGAATGGGCTTGTAGGATATTTGTTAGACTCAGGTGGGAGCAAACGACTTGTCTTTATTTGACAGACAGCCTCAACATGAGTTTAAAGACGACTGACGACACATCAGGGACTGCAGTTTTCGGCGATCATAAAACACAACCAGCTCGCTTCGTGCAACGCTCGTCGCAACGACTTCAGATAAAACGACCACTCTGACTACTCCGACCAGATAGCATCATGGCCAGTCTATCATACGAGAAAGACAAGATTCACTACCTAAAGTACCTCAAGGCTGCCGCTACCGGCCGATCCGGCCGCAATGAAGAGGTTCGCACCACACCATTATTTTCACTTGCTGTCAAACACAGGGTCGATCAAGGCATACCCGAGGAGAGTGATGGTGACGAAGGAGAAGGAGAAAATACTTCTGATACTTCTGATACCTCTGCGGACGAGGACGACGAGACTTCCTCTGACAACACCAACAGCCCGGATTCCGAGCAAAGTTCTCAAAGCCCTCCAGCACCGACTTGCGAGTCTAAGAAGACCGACCAGCCCATTCTTCTACCACAATATGGCCTCTTAGGCTTCAACATTTGCAAGGATGACACGATTGGCGAGCAGGAACCCATCATGCTCAACACTGACGCTCCCAACTCGACCTTTATCTGCGGTTCTCAGGGTTCTGGTAAGAGCTATACACTCAGCTGCATGCTCGAGAATCTGTTGCTGCAAGGCGTTGAAACCGGACGTGTTCAGACCCCTGTCTCCGGTGTTGTCTTCCACTATGATCTTGACTGTGCTTCGTCTATCGCGGAAGTGGCGCATCTTTGCTCGCAGGGTATTGAGATCAACGTTCTGGTATCGCAAAGCAATGAGAGGGCTTTGAGGCAGGCTTATGGCAAGATCGGGGGACGACATGGAAATTTGAAGGTACAGCCGCTATTGCTGAGGTCAGCGGACTTGAGTATCGAGCGCATGAACAAGCTTATGGCGCTCGCTGAGAAAGAAGGTCCGGCGCCACTGTACATGGAGGTAGTGCAACGAATACTTCGGCAGATGGCCATTCAAGGGATCACGAAGTTCGACTACAAGCAGTTCCGCAGGCTTCTTGCTGCAGAAACCCTTACTAGAGACCAAACGGGTCCGATGAACCTTCGCTTTGGCCTTTTGGAGAGTTTCATGCACCCACACGACATACCATCAACTCCAGGTGCAACGATGTGGCAGCCAGCTACCCAGCCCGCCAATGAGCTCGCAACTGGCGCCAAACTCTTCGACCTCAAGCCGGGTTCCTTGACCATTGTCGACCTGAGCGATCCTTTCGTCGATGCTTCCACAGTCTGCATCCTCTTCGACATTTGCCTTGGTCTCATCAAAGAGCAACGACCGTCCGGCCTCGTCATCGCTCTGGACGAAGCACACAAATACATGAACAAAAGCGCAGCAGCCGCAAATTTCACAGATCGCCTGCTCACAACTATCAGAGAACAACGCCACAACGCTACTCGGGTCATTATCGCTACTCAAGAACCCACTATCGACCCAACGCTCTTGGACTTGTGCTCGACGACGATTGTTCATCGGTTCAGTTCTCCTGCTTGGTTCGACGCCATCAAAGGTCATTTGGCTGGCGCGTCTGCAATGGTCGCTGATAGTGAAGAGCGCAATGAGATGTTCGAGCGTATCGTTGATCTGAACGTTGGTGAGAGTTTGGTTTTCTGTCCTTCGGCATTTGTGAAGAAGGACATGAGCAAATTGGGCGCCGTGGCTATGAAAATGAAGACTAGAGCTCGAGTGGGAGAGGACGGTGGTATGAGCTTGTTGGCGAGCAGATTTGAGGAGCAGTCGAAAATCTGAAACTGGCTAGCGAGAAGTCAAGTCTCATGCTTCGATAGCGGTGTCCCTTTCTCAGTCCTCACTGTGATCTTTACACCTCTTTCCCGACTCTTCTGCCACTGCATCAGAGCCTCTGAGATCTTCCTCTCTGTCCCAAAGCTTCGGCGAGAATGCCTCTCTTGCATTATGACCTCTATCTCCATAAATTCCTTTGACTCTACGGACATGTTTGACAAAATTGACACGTGCCAGCAGAATGGCTTCGACATAAGGTAGATATATTTCGAGATCGTGGACGAATTCGCAGTAGAAGGCATCCCTAGCGATTGAGTGGAGGCGTCGGGAGATGATGTGATTGTGAATGGGCAGTGAGAACTCAGATCAACAAGAGAGTTTAGGCATTGTGGGACGTTGTTTCTGTTTCGTATTAGTCCTGTAGGTCATCGGTGGTATGAGTGTAAGACTTACTTGAGTATTTGGATGATTGGTTTCGTCTGGAGAAGGTCGGTGAACGAGCCATGCTGATGAAAAGCGATGAGCTCTGTAGCCAAGGCAAGTAGTGTGGTGGTATGTTGAAGGATGGCCAAGGAATTAGGTAGCAGAAGTCTGCCAGAATGGTGTATTCTCTCGTGCTACAGACTTTAGATTCAATGTCGTCACGACGCATGGCGCACAACCAGAACCGCAGAAAGGCGCTTCGTTTCGAATCGGGACAGACATTACAACGACGCATACACAGCAGCCTCACAAGCTCCCCACTGTCCCATCACATTCAAATCTCCAAAAGGCATGACTTGGCTAGCAATCATACCAGCAACACCCTTCTCACGATCAGCCCACCAGAATAAATTCGCAATGCCAGCCCACCAGGCAGTATTGGCTCCTCTGCCGGTAGCACCTGGCTCTTGAGTGAGCATGAAGCTCAGACCCCATCCTTGAGGCGGGTCGCCTTCCTGTGGGTAGAGTTCTGGCGCAGGGTTTGTCTGGTCTGGTTTCGCGGCTGGAATGCCTTGCCTTGCAAAATTGGGATGCTGATATTATGTTAGCTCTGGATCATGCTGGATTAATGACAGAATACTTCTATACTTACCTCTGGGATCTGATTCTTGAACATTTCATCAATTGTCTCTGCCTTCAAAATCTGAGCACCGTTTGGTCCCTTGCCATCGTTCAAAAGCGCAGCAAGAACTTGTACGTATTCCACCGGCTTAGCATAGGCGCCCGCACCTCCTGATTGGAATATACGTTTCTTCTCAGCCTCGGTCTCTGCTAGGAGAGGTTCGCGGTAGATGTGATCTCGCTCTTCGACCGCTGAAGAACCTGGCCAGCGCTGATGCATGTATGCTAGATTTTGCTTCATATCCTTCGTTGGCAACATGTTTATGTTCTTGAGACCTAGTGGACCGGTGATGTGCTGTTGAATCCTGTCGTTGAGACCTTGGCCGGTGGCTCGCTCGAGAACAATGCCAGCCCAGTCAATACCAATTCCGTACTCCCAGACTGTGCCTGGCTGATTGACGAGAGGCATGCGGAGGATATCGCCGATGTCCGCGTGGAAAACGTCGAATCCTACAGGGCGACCGTAGTCTCTAAGCTTTGGGTTGAAGCTATTGTGTCTAGTATTAGTGCCCAGCGTGAGTATTTTGTTACGCTTAGAAGGACTGACAATTCGTATCCGAAGCCCGAGGTATGGGAGAGCAACATCCTCAAGGTAATGTCGTTCTTCTTTGGCTCCAGTGTTCCATCCTCCTTGAGAACCTGCACTTTCTCGAGCTCTGGACATAACTTATAAACCTGCTGGTAATCGTCGAGCTTCAGAATGCCTTGCTCCACGGCCTGCATGCAAGCCATGGTTGCTAGGAGCTTCGTACAACTAGCAATCCAGAATACTGTGTCGAGATCCATGGGCTTTTGGCTGTTCAAGCCCTTGCGGCCAGAAGCGTTGGCACATATCTGCTTTCCGCTTTTATCGACTGCTACGAAGACGATGCCGGCGACACCTGTCTCCTTGTTGCCAGTGACTGAGTCAAGAGACTGCTGGACCGCATCTTGTGCCTTCTGGTTCACCATCGTTGCTTGTGTTACTGACCTAGGTCCTCGCTCGGTGTGGGCTCTTCCAAGTTTTGAGTGCTACGAAGGATCAATGAGTTGGCTTCTCGGTCCTGTCAGAATTCTTCTTTGCTTCCGTTGCTACGAAACATGGTTCTGTTTACAGCGTCTTGACGCAGCGGAGTGAAAGTGGACCTTTGCGGTCCGCGAAATTCATTCATTTGATTCGTTGCAAACCATGGAATCCAGCATTGGGGGATTTAGCGCTTTCACTCCGATGCGTCAAGAGGCTGTATGTCATATGATGCATTGAGCCCCCGCATTGTGTCTCAGTCTTAACCCCACCCCGAGGACCAGAATCTGCCGTTCCTTTGAACCGCAGGGATACCTTCACCAATGGCGTGATAAAATACTGTCACGGTACTTGATCGGGCAAGTCACTGCATGTGGGCTGATCCAAAGTGGGATAGCCCGCTCCGAAGCTGTGTCGATTTACTATTGAGCTCCGTTGAGCAGTGGAGACCATCCAGATCTACGCAAAACATTGATCCCAATGACCGTTGCTCATTGCGAAATCCAGACTGTTCACAAACTTGCTGAGAGAGCAGCGTCCTAGACTGTCTCCTCCACACTGCGTCAGTGGCAAGACACGATCGTTGACGATCACTCGGACCTGTTCCTCGACCTGTCCAACGCAGAGCATCTTTTCGAAGTAAGCTCTGGCAGCAAATGGAACAGTGTAAGCTGCACTGTAGCCATTGGCCTGGTCCGCTTCTGTCACAGTCGTGTTCGACAGTGGCCCTGTGCCATTGTAGAGACCGAGAGCTGAAAAGATTGCGGTCATATCGTTGTCGTGGCTGAAGTCTGCGTACAGGCCGCGCCGCAGTGGAAACGTTGCGGGATTGTCGTCCAGGGTGTGGTTCGTGCTTGTCGCATCGTCGACCGCCTTGTTCGTCAGGCGGGCAATCAGCTCGTTGGCATATCCAACACCCTGAGTAGGTCCAAGCGGGTTGCCATAGCTGTAGCCGTAATACTTGTTTAACGTCTCATAGTAGCCGTACTGATGCCACTCGGTCTCTGTAAACAAAGCGCAGAATGGGGAGACTTTGCCATTGGGAGATGCGACTGTATCAAAAGGACACAAATCCATCAAGTAAATGATCTCAGTTGTCGTCAAGTTGGCGCCCTTCAGATCGTTATTGATGCGAGTCTGGATAGTCGGAACGAAGGTGTTAGCCCACGTGTTCTGTGCATTCGCTGCAATTGTGCTGTCGGGTCCGTTCTCAAATGAGGTACAAAGATCATGATTTAAAGTGTTGTTGAATCCTGCAGCCTCTGAGATGACGACAATGGGATAAGGATATGCTGTATCCCGGCCAAGTGTGAGAGCATCGGCTGTCTTCGCACCATGAAAACCTTGCGTCCAGTTCATGGCAGATTCCACGACTCTGTCCTCGGAGGATGAGCGAATGAAGGGAGTGACGTGATTCGCAAGGAGCTCATATCTTTGATAGAACTTAGTACCAGAGTTGATCATCTCTCGCTCACCGAAGAGCGTGAGCCGATCAGCTCCCAAAGTATACTGGTAGTCCTTGAGGAAAGCATACTTGTCTGGATAGCTTTGGGTGTTGGCGTGGATCTTCTGAATTGTTGCGTTATACACCTTTGTCTTGGAAGCAGTGGGGTCTCGAGCACCGTGACGGGACAGGATGTTGGCAAAGGTGACTGTGCAGCCCAGTGGCACATCGCTGGAGGAGAGAGTGGAGGGAACGCTGAAAAAGGGACTGTATTGACCCCAGTAGTGTGAGATTTGTGGCTGACATTGGTAGCCTGACTGAACTGAGTCACAGCCAGAAGATGCCTTCGCATTGGCACGAGCCTGGGCGAAAGATCTACTTGTTGGTCAGTATGCCACTAAAGCTATGCGAGTGAAGTTCACCTACCCGGATGCCAAAAGACCTGTGACGGCCGCTAAAGTCACCACCATGATCACGATCTTCCTGCTCCAGAGTCGTTGCTGCTGAGCTGCAGACCCATGCTGCTGGCGAAGCAGTGCATAATCATGCCGTGCTCCATGGACAGGCTTGCCACTGCCGAAGGGCAGCGGGTTGAGGAATATCATTCAAGCTCACCACGCTTTTTCGTTGAGGAGGACAAGCACCGAGAAGCTGCATGAGATTTGTCTGCATTGCGTATAGCAGCAGGACCAGGGAGCATCTGGCCCAGGCGAGCGAGAAGATGATTGCCAGATCGACGTACTCGCGTAGCCAGCGTATACAGAAGTAGTATTATAGTGGACTAAGGTTAGCTCCGATCCTCGCCTGTCGGCCAATCAAATTGTGCAACCTTTACCACGTGTCAGCCAAGCATACCTCAAGCATATCTCATATCTACCCCATCTACATACTACTCTGGTCCCGAGACTTCGACGACGTATGTCAATGGTCCGAAGAATACTGCGGTCGTGTTCCAAAGATCTCGACCCAGTCTTCTAGGAATGCACCCTCCAGACTCGCTTCAATGACATGAAGCTCGTCTCATTCTCCCGCTGCGATCCGATCGAAAATCATCTTCATAGCGCCTCTCTGCGTATCGACAAGCACAGTCTCATGGTTGGTGCCTCGAAAATCTCTGGTTTCGACACCAATGGCGTCGTGCACAGCCTCCTGCTTCCAGCACTGCTCAAAGTAATCCTTTCCAGTTTTGCCAATCATCATGTCGTCCTCGGCGAAACACAATTGCACTTCCAACCTTGACAAGTGTTGCGCTTGCTCTGCAGCCACCAGAAGTTTTACATACTCCATGTAGTCCTCACACACCCCAACTGGGCCTTTGCCAAGCAAGAGCCGAGCCTCGTCATTACCGCCGACCATCGCTTGTTCCTCCGAAGACCACTTGCTCCACAGCCGTTCCAGCTCTTTCGCAGTGGCTGCGTCGACACCATACTTCTCTTGAGCGGAAGAGTCGTCCAGACTCCCGCCAGTCTCGGGCTGGGAAGCTCCAGAAACAGACGACATTACTCCTCCAGACCAAGAAGTCATAGGAGTGATGGTATTGTTGATAAAGTTCACAAGAGGGCTCCAAGCCGATAAGACGCTGTTCGGAAGCTTTGCGGCGGCACTCAGCATGGTAACATTCGAATGCCGTTGGCTGACCCAGGGCCCGACCATTGCCGCATACGGACTTTTTGGATCCAGAATTTGACGGTGATGGTAGATAGTGTTGAGCAGGTAGATGGTACCCGCAGAATGTGAAACAAGAGACACATGTTCTATGCCGAGATGCTGAAGTAGCGCAGGGACCATCTCAAGCCAAACGTCCATTCTTTTCTCCAAGGAAACTTGAGTGCTGCCTCCGAAACCAGGCCTGTCCACGCAGATCATTCGTACGCCGGAATTTTTTGCAAGCTCGTCAAATGGTATTATTAGATAGCGTGTACCGAACATGGGTCCGCAGAATAGTACGACTGGCAATGATGCATCGTGGAAGTTGCTTGTAGTCGAGAAAGTCACTCTCAGCCTTGCGTGCGTCTCTGAGGGACGAAGCCACAAGCATTGATGCAAGTTTCGAGCAGCGAGAATCTTGATGGCAGCATCTACAGCTGGGTTGGGTCTGTTATCGGCAGCCATGGTGTAAAGTGCTTTGAGAAAGTTCTAAGAGGCCAGACCAGCGCTGCATAATGTACTTCTGAAGCCTCACTTGCTGCGTTCCTGCATATGGCGGTGCAACATCCATCCGGTTCCTCGGCACGTCCGAATGCGGCTAGCCGGCGGACTGAATGGGCATCGAGTGAATAAAGGTATCTATATCAGAGTTCCGAGCTGTTGATGCACATTGATGAATTCCTGCGTACATCATCTGCTCTATGGCTTACGACACGGCCCCGAGTCATCGTTGAACGTCAAGACGCGAGCATGATGATGACTCTAGGATCGGAATCGAGTGAACTGGGTGTGGCATCCGATGTCTCTTTGCTAAGGCCGAAAGGGCGTCAGAAGAGATTTTGCAAAACATCGAACATCAGCTGCGATGCATGAAGCATCGGTAGAGGGTTGGCTGTATGTATGGGTGCCATGCGTTGTGCTTCGTCGAAATCGTTAGAACTATGCCTAATCCCGTAGCGATTGATCCTTGCTGGAGCTTGGGCGTCAAAGTTCAGTCTCACCATCAGTGTGAAGGGCCACTCCCACATGCAGCTGGCCGTCGAAGTTGAGCAATCCATATCCCTTTCTTGGCCTCGCCTATCCTTCTCACTGGCTCAATGCGCGTTCTCTGAAATATGGCGTGCGCTCCGACTGCGTCGAAGTCCGTTCCAGGCGCGCACTTTCATCAATAATACGTCCTGGCGTCGAACGCTGACTCTTTGGCGAGCTATACGTTCAAGACAACAGCTAAGTGAATTTTCTCAAGTCATTCGTTACGCGCCTGGTGCGTGTCCGCTCCTTCTTTCGCGAAGAAGACCTAAAGCGTTCACGTTCTTTTTCCGATTGTCGACGCGACATCTATCGATCAGAGCATTGAAATGGCATCCATGTTCAACAATGGCTCCGGAATCACACCACAACCCAGCTACTCCGATCTCGAGAACGGCACAACCCCGAAAAAGTCTATGGGCTACACGGTAGAATCCGTAACAGACTCGGAGAAACCATCCCAACGTCCCGTGCTCGGTCGCAGGAAGACTACGAGCGAGAATGTACTGCAGAACGCTGGGGCTCATGAAAAGCTGGGAGCCTACGAAGGAGAGGAGGATACAATAACCAAGATCGGCAATGCTCTGTGGAAAATACATTCGGCAAGCATATTGACACGCTACTCCCTCTACATCCTTCCCATGGCTGCTCTACTCGCCATACCGCTGGTACGATCTATCTGCTGAAAGACTGATCATCAGATACTGAGCATGAGCAGGTTCTTACCGCAACAGTGTACGCCAACGCCAAAGCCGGCGACTTCAGGCTCTTAGGAATTTTCATCTGGATTGAGATCGTTTGGGTTGCGAGTAGCCGGAGCATTGACTCAATGAGCATTTCACAAGGGGGCGAAAGACCCATGAACGGAACGCATGGAGGACAACAGCACTTCCAACGGTGAAAACGACGGTGTATGGAGATGAGAATAGACATCATCGACCCGTGAATTGATGCACTGAATGTTCGCATCCAGTGTGCCGTAGTCGATAAACTGCTCTTCCCAATCACTTTGTCCATGTACCTTTTCAGGATGTGAAGGAGCATGTACTACTGTATAATATGCGTCGGAAAGCAGCCAAGCCTCTCGATGCCGAGCGGACATGCACGACTGCTTGAGCTTCGCGCTCGCGCTTCAGATGTGTACCGACATGATTTCTGCCGTAATCGCGTCAGACGCAGCCGCACATATACGATACATGGCCCATCAGTAAGTTACAATACAGAGCAAAGCAACGGCTCGAGGGCAATGGTTGTAGCTCGCGTGGTCTCTGCACTACACTCCTCTATTGTTCAGCCATCTACTTACTTCCCACAATGTCACTACCTGGCGGCATTCAATTCCACTCCAATGGCTACCGAGGATCTGGTGATCCCAAACTCCTACAATTCTCGGGCGAAGAACCAGACTTCCAGAGATTACCACCAGAAGTAGACGTTTTGATCGTGGGAGCAGGTCCAGCAGGCCACTTACTCGGCGCTCAGCTCGCACAATTTCCAGATATCACAACACGAATGGTCGAAGCCCGACTGGGACGTTTAGAATGGGGTCAAGCGGACGGGTTGCAATGCAGGACTATCGAGATTTTTGAGGCCTTTGGCTTCAGTGAAAGAGTATTGAAAGAGGCATACTGGGTAAACGAGACAACGTTTTGGGCACCTAGCGAAGATGGCTCGGGTTTGATTAGAAGGGGGAGGATAAGAGACACAGAAGAAGGACTGAGTGAGTTTCCACATGTGATCCTCAATCAGGCGCGAATGCAAGATCTGTGGCTTGATGCTATGAAGTGGTCGCCAACACGACTAGAGCCTTCGTATGGCACAAAGCTGGTTGAGCTGAAGCGTCCGACGGGGGACGAGCGCGTGGACGTCACGCTTGAACGTACAGACGAAGCACACAAAGGTCGGCGGGAAAGCGTACGTGCGAAGTATGTTGTCGGATGTGATGGAGCACGCAGTCTCGTCCGACAGTCTCTTGGTCTCGAGATGCGAGGAGACTGGGCCAACCAAGCTTGGGGCGTGATGGACGCTCTTCTCGTAACAGACTTTCCAGATCTCAGACTAAAGACGGTCATTCACAGCGCGAATGACGGCAGTATACAAATCATTCCTCGCGAAGGAGGCTACTTGGCGAGGTTTTACATCGAACTCGACAAAGTCTCGCCAGACTCTCGCGTGGAATACCGGAAGAACGTCACAGCAGAAATGCTTGTGGAAAGAGCGAAACGCATCTTTCGTCCATACACCTTCGACGTCAGAGAAATCGCCTACTGGTCTGTCTACGAAGTTGGACAGCGCCTAACAGACCACTTCGATAACATCGCAGCGGAAGATAAGTCTTCACGTTGTCCAAGAATCTTCATCGCCGGAGATGCCTGCCACACACATTCAGCCAAAGCCGGCCAAGGTATGAATGTTTCGATGAACGACACCTTCAACTTGGGCTGGAAACTCATGCACGTTTTACGAAATCGTTCACCTCCAGAACTCCTTCACACCTACTCCGAAGAACGCCAAAGCATTGCCCAGCAACTGATTGATTTCGACCGGGAAATCGCCAGAATTTTTGCAGCAAAACCTAAGAAAGGTGCGAAGCATGATGAAGAAGGTGTTGTGGATCCCGAAGTTTTCCAAGAATACTTTACACGACAGGGAAGATTCATGGCTGGATTGGAGACCGAATACAAGGAAGGAACGTTGATCAGCGCAGAGTCCAAGAAATGCCAGAATTTGGCGAAGGGATATAAAATTGGTACTCGATTTCAATCGGATCAGGTTTTGAGGGTCGCGGATGCAAAGCCAGTTCATTTGGGTCATGTTATGGATGCGGACGGGAGGTGGAGGATTGTGTTGTTTGGTGACAACAAGCACGATGCGACTTCGAAAGAATCTTCGCTCGCGAAGATGTGCGAATTTCTGGAACATGCGCTTATACCCATGTTCACACCGGAGGGACAGGATGTCGATTCGGTCTTTGATGTGCGTGCTGTGCTTCAGCAGTCGAGACAGAAGTTTGGGATCAATGAACTCCCTACTTTACTCCTCCCGCGAAAGGGGAAGCTCGGTATTCGAGATTATGAGAAGGCGTTTACGGACGAGGAGAGCTATGGTTGGGGAAATGGTGCGATTTTCAAGACCAGGGAGATTGACCGGGAGAAAGGTTGTGTTGTGGTTGTTAGGCCGGATCAGTACATTAGTGCGGTGGTTCCGTTGTCTTCGGAGGCAAATCAGCTTTTGATGAAATTTTTTGGAGGATTCATGAATGAGGCTGGAAGGGTTACGAATGGATCGAGCGATTGATGATAGAGGAGAAGGATGTGATGATCAATGAATGGATACGGATACACTATTCAGTGCCGATCTATGCCCTACCGTGCACAGCTTTGCCCATATACTTCGCCAGCGCAATCATCTTCTCCTCCTGTAGTCTTCGTCCGACGAGTTGAATGCTGACATGTGCACCGTCATAGATCTCAGGATCGTCTGGAACTTCTTAGCATTCATTCTTCGGGTAGTTGAGAAACACTTACAAGTCTCTTGCGTCTTCGCGTCCACTTCATTAACAGCCTGGAAATTCGTTGCGACATGATCAATGTTCTTGTCAACCTGTGTGATCGGCACCACCACGCTCGTGTAGTCCAACACATTCACGAAGACTGAATATCCCAAGTAAGTGTAGAGCCCAGGTCTAGCCGACGGGAATGGTGCAAGAGGGCAGATGATCGCATCAACAGGTTCTCCAGTGGCTGTGAGTTGAGCGGTGCTGTTCCAGTATTCCATGTAAACTTTTTGAATATCCCTCTTCGCGATATTGGTCGCCATGATATCCATCGCATTGGCCTGAGGCATATTGTTGATGAGGATCTGTGGTGCCATTTCTTCGCCACTGAGCTCGAAGTCTCGTCTGCAATCTGCTCCACCGTCGAAGTCCCAACATTTGATGCCAATGTCTATGATGTCCTTGTGAGTGACCGTAGGCTTCCATTCGATGACTTGGTGGCCGAGCTTCTGCATTGTTTCGACCGCAATCTCTATCGCTCGAGCGACGGGCGGTGTTGGAGCGCAGCTTCCGTCGTGGCGCATTACAGCGAAAGTGAGCTCCTTCTGCAATCGCTGGATAGGGTCTGAAATCGCCAGATCTGCACTTTCCCGCCATGGGATATCATGGACTAGGGGGTCGTGAAGCCAAGGCTTTGTGCTGAGCAAGGCTTGCGTGACGAGCTTGAGGCCATCTGGCGTCGTCGATAGAGGTCCAACTACCGAGAGGATCGAATTCTGGCCATCCATACTGTTGGCCATGCCTTCATAAGGCAGGCGGCCAGCACTTGGTCGTAGGCCGTATAGGCCATTAAAGGCAGCTGGTATTCGAATGGAACCTCCAATATCGGTTCCGAAACCAAGGACACTTCCTCTTGCTCCGATCAAGGCTCCTTCACCACCGGAGCTTCCACCTGAAGATAGAAGTCGATTTTTCGGGTTCTGCGTGTATCCGATGATGTTGTTGATTGTCTCAGGGCACATCAATGTATGCGGTACGCTGGTCTTGACGTACAAGATAGCACCAAGGCTTCTCAATTCTCTCACCATCTCACTCTCAAAGTTCCTCTCCTTACCAGTACCCTTCTTGCCTTGGAAGCTGTTCAGCCAACCAATATAGCCCATTGAAGTGTCGACACCTTTGACGTGGAATTGGTCCTTGAGAGATATCGGCAGTCCGTGAAGTAGTCCGACCGGTTTCTTATGCTGGGCGAAATAGGCGTCCAGCTGCTCGGCGTCTGCAATGGCCGCATCGAAGAAGATCTCATGCAAACAGTTGAGCATTTGATGGGCGATTGCGGCTCGATGGCAGAACGCTTTCGCAACATCCACAGCAGTCCATAGCCCCTTGCTGGTATTCTTGACGATGTCTACTGCATCGGTCTCGGTGATAATGAACTCTTTTGCGTCGAGGAAGTGTGCGATGAAGCCGCCAGTCACGTCCTTTTGTTGCTCTGGAGTTGGCAGGCTAGGAAGTCTCCATTCTGGAGGTATCAGATTCAGAAGCGATTGCGCCTTTTCTTGCCCGATTTTCCGCCAGTCTGTTGTCATGTCGCTTAGCCTACCAATGTTGATGGAGATGTCTCGCAATCGGGAATGGTAGTCGTGTGAAGTCGATCGTGCACAGGTACCAAGCCAGTATGCGGACAACAGAATACCTTTTGATAGGCCTGCGATATCATTACGCCATGCTCTTGTTGGCCCCGTCTGCCTGTCCCGCAGCGTGGAGCTCTCTGAGGGGTCGACTTGACATTGTCGAGCTCGGTTTCATCACTATTCAAGCCTCCATGGCCCATGGGAAGCTGCGGAGCTTGACTCGCAACGCTCAAGGCCTAGCATTGCCGTCGGCCGCATCATGATAAGAGTGTCTTCCTAAACGCGACATTTCGTCTCCCAGGAGATCTATGACTTTTGGCCGAAATGTCAGATGTCATGGTATCACCCCGGCCGGAGCATTTGAGCTGCATTTTGCATTCTGGCTGCTATGTATGTACAATGCTTGCTTGTCCCTGCCACTCATGTGTTCATGTCTTCGTTAAAGCCGTCCGCTGGCCAGCCTGGATCCAAGCACCACAGCTGGAGCAGACTCTGCACACGATACTCGCTCGCCCATCCAATGTCTCGCTCGAGTCCTCGGAGCAGATTAACGATGGCTTTTCGCCACGTCTCGGCTTCGTGACTGACCTCACCCTTCTCTCCAGCATGCTGATCATCTCCCAAGACTAGTCCTGCAGTCCACATCGGCTGAACAGAGTGGATTCTTGTTCCCTCATCTGACCTCCCGTTCGAGATGGCGATGATCTCTTTGGCGTGAGCCCTAGACTCTTGCAGTATAGACGCGTAATTGGAATGTCGCGCGGCAAGCGAAGTTCCTGGTGTCCCCGGTGCTGATGATCCCAATATACCTGTGAGAGGCGTTGCTTTCGATAAATGTGGTTTATTGTGCAAGAGCTGAATCTTTGCAAAATTATACCATTGCATGGTACTTGCACACATCGGCCTTGGTATCCAGTGTTCGGTCTCGCACTCTAAAGCAGATCTCCGTACAACGACAGGACGGAAGCCATCAGGTAAGCCTTCATGCCACACGCGAAGTTGTTCTTCGAGGCTCTCCCAGTACCCCAGCAGCTCTCTTTGCCGGACACCCAGGCCAAGAGGTGAAATATTCTCCGGAACCTCATCACCTGCCGCGATGAAGTTCACAAGCTTCATCACAAGCCATACTAATGCATTGCCTATCATGTCGTCTCCCATTGCCTGCTCAGCGACATACCCCGAACACCGCGGGTGAGAAGGACATACGTAACCGTCAAGTGTCAGTTTCAGACCAGCACTCCGCCACATGGAGAGATCTCCCGTATCCAGTCTTGTTGAAGTGTTGTTGATGAAAGCCGAGAGCATATCCTGTCGAGCAAAATTCCAGAACACAGCTTTTCGACCTGCACTCAATCCTTTCACACGTGGTACAGAAAAGCCGGGACTCGCTTGGCTTGCAAGCTGCTGTGTAACCTGCTGTGCTATCGAGACAGGGGATGGAGGAAGTGTCAGTGGCACAGCTTGGTCTTTAGCAATGTCGAATAGCGTTTTGGCGCCATCAAGATGCCTACTCCATTCCGGACCAGATGCATCTAAGAATTCATACACACACAAAATAGCGGTCGCCGCGACCAATTCATCCGAATCTGTTGTCGGCAGCGGCGCGCCTTGCACCGTCAACAAAGTCGCCGCCGTGGCATCTTCTGGCAGCGACGATGTCGGCGGCCGGGATGCGCCAGCCAGAGACTGTCGCAACAGTGAAACTGCGATATCATAGCATTCTCTACCTTTCCTCATCCAGGATTCTGTGTCCATTGGCGGGCCTGGCCAGAATTCCATCTACAGCAAGTCAGTAAACGAGTAGCACAGATTGTGAGTCTAACGAGCTATCACCTTGCTCTGCCGTGACTTGGCTACTTGGCCGTCCATAATCGGTCTCCTTCCATCCACACGAGCTAGGCTCTTCGCGCTCAAGCATGCGCACGAGTAGAGGAGTAGTGGACAATCCACAGCTAGCACTGGCACTCTTGCTGCGAAGAAAGAATTTGAATCATACAGGTCCATCCAGGCCAACGCATGGTTTCGCGCATCTCGGAGCAAGTATGCTAGCTCTGGATCCTCAATTGCTCCTCGTGAAAAAAGTCCTTTGCCACGTGAGCTCGCCAGTCCTCGAACTGAGGTCATAGATTGTGTACGTACGTGAATTGGAGACTGGTGTTGAGAAGCCGGGCCAGTCGGGGTGTGTGAATGTAAGCGCGGGTCGATGTTGCTACCAGTCTCTGCAGGCGACAGATTCGAGGTAGGATTCAGTATGAAGTCCAGACCTTGACTAGGCGTCGTATGTTGTATTTGAGGGGATGCTCCGACCTGAGAGTGGGAATGCCGGGAAGCGGTACGATGATGGGTCATTGCGGCTTGGGACGCATATCCATACTGGTCTTGCGTCGCGACTTGGCTCAAAGCCTCGAGGCCATGCGTCGCATAGGCAGGATATGTGGACTGCTCCAGACTATAGTCCTGAGCTCTCGGCACATCCTCGAAGCCTTGTTGGTCCATCGCGGACGCCAATTCGTCACCATCTTCGTCCTCGTACGGGTTGCTTGTATGCACAAACTTGAGGTCCTTGGGCACTCCAACCCAAGTTGTGCTTCTCGCGAATGTCTCTTTGTATCCATAGAAGCTCTTCAGGCTCTCCGTGTCTTCGGCATTCATAGACGGGTTCTGCTGGTGTCGGAAGGTGATGCCGGAGCTGGGCACGCATTCTCGCTGCGCCTTGATACATTGTCCGCAGACCTGCGAAGTGTGAGTTGATGCAGTCGCGTGGTGGCATCCAATGGCTGGAGTTACCGGCTTTTGCTCGTCACACTTGAGCTGTGAGCGACGATATATCAGCACACATTACGTTGACGGTTGACGATTGACGGTTGACGGTGCGCAGGGTGCTCCGGCGGGCATCTCAAGCGATCGAGTGTTGACTTACCTTCCTCTGGCGACAAGTCAGGCTGTATCAGAAGGCAGGTTTAGCGACTAATTTATTTACGAGACGCGCTGGGTTCGCCATGATTGTCGCTCCCTTCACTTACCAACCTGTGCGTGATCTCGGCGCCATGTCGAGCTTTTGCGCGGCCGCGGTGTCTATTACCGCCGTATCTATGCTGGCTGGCTGGTTGAAGGCGTCTATAGTAGAACTAAGGAGCGGGGTCTGTCTAGGCCTGCTTTCTACGCTGCAGTATATTGCATCCAAAAAGTCATGCCTGCTCTCTGCACCATCGCAATGACTGCATTCACTGATACTGCAGCCACCATGGGTCTCTCGAACCTGCTCCATTTGCCATATGTCCACAAAAGACGATGATATCGGATTGCTTGCGGCCAAATCGTTAACAGATAGATGTGGACGGAAATTCTGCTGAGTCATCCAATAGGAAGTCTCCAGGTCGATTAGCTCAGGTATTTGATTATTGAACAACTACCTTCCAGCATACCAAATCCTAACACCTTCATAGTTGGTTAGAGCGTGGTGCTAATACTTCGCGTATTCCAACGCCAAGGTCGCGGGTTGTAAGTTCTATCACATGCGCCTCTGCACGCAATGACGTCTAATGTGAATACCAGCGACCCCCTCATTGACCATATCTTTTTGCCTTTTCCTGTGCTCGATGCTTTTGTCTTTTGCTGTCAACATGCTTGCACTTCAATGTCCACCCTCGTGGCGGCGGTGACACTGGAACCCTTTGAGCCCTGGAATCTCTTTGAATTCACCTCTCGATTCCAAAACGCCCACTTCAAATAGCTCAATGCCGTACACGTTTGGGTCTCGTGAGTCGACCTGGAAGATCTTCGACAGTTGCTTTGGTTTGTATGCAATTGCAGCGTGGAAGAGCATTGCCACTGGCAACAACACTATGATGAAGCGGACCATGTTGGATTACGCCGCCGCCGGACGATAACCAAAGCGCGCCTTGGACGGAAGAGTGTCTCGCTTGACAGCCTCCTCGGAAGAAATACTCTCCGCCATGAAGTATTTCATCCGACTGAGCGAGAGAATGATGGCGCTGAGAAGCGACTGCTGATACCTGGAATGACTGTGTAAGTGGCAGTGACATGCGGCGTTCTGGCTGCAAGCAATGTGGGATCGAGAGGCACCAGGACAGCAGCACGGCACGGCACAGTTTTCTTCGAGCTTACTCAAAAGCCAAGAGCGCCTTGTTCTGCTAGCGTCGCCCTTTGGAGGACATTCTTTAGCGCGCAGCACTTCTGAGCCAATCGGCGACAGCTAAAGAGAAGCCTCGGTCTTCCACTGAGCTCTCCGTTTCTGCGGCGTTCGGCGTTCCCATATCACAATCCTCAAGCGATCTTGCATACGGCACGGCGTTGTTGCTTGTCTTCGCAAGCATGCTCTCTATTCGACTCGAGGCTGGTCATCTGTCGTGGTACTATGTACACATTTCTCATTAACACATTAGTCTGCTGCCAAGGGCGGCAGCAAATCTTTGCAGGATCTCGGCCTGCGCCCAGCTCTCCTAGTCCAGAAACAGGACTGAGCTCTCACTGCGCTGCCAAAGCCGAAGGGTATCATCATGCGTGTTTCGCAACTCGTTCATCGTGAATGCATAGAAGGCGTTTTAAAGAACAGCAGCAGCAACAGCCATGGCGGCGGCGGCGAAAGCGCCAAAGCCAGCAGCTGCTGTTGGCATAGCTGCTCCAGTGTAAGCCTCGGGCGTCTGTGTGCATCCCGATCCAGCCTGGAGCTGCCCATCCCTAGATTCATGTCAGTACACGTTTTGCGCGTAGATAGAAGACGAAATTACCCTATTTGTGTGACTGCGCATCCGGTTGGAGTGTAAGCCGCCGAAGTTGGAGTGACAACCGGAATTCGGCTACCCATGCTGTCGATGTTGCTGACCATGCTACCAACTGGCGTTGTCGGCTTGGCGCCTCCACCGTAAGCCGTGGTCGTAGTCGGAGCAGGAGCTGCCATTGGGCTGGTCGTGGTTGGCTTGGCACCGCCGCCCATAGCTGCTGCGGTCGACGAAGACATGCCAGAAGATGTGTTCGAGAACGCCGCGATACCAGCAGCGATCGCGTCAGCAGCTGGCTTAGAAATGTTGCTGGCGATGGTGCGGAGGCCTTCTGGAAGCTTGGAAATCACTGCTTCCGAGAAGGCTGACGATTGAGCTTGTTGCGACTTGAGCGTGTCGAGAACAATTCCAGCAAATCCAAGTGAAACGAACAGCGGCTTCTTTGCAATCAACTGGTCGATCGATCTCTTCGTAGCATCGTTCAGGTCACCAATTGGGCCAGAAAGGGTGAGAGCATCGGCCTGAGAAATCGAGGAGATGGCATTGGCGTCCGAAGTTCCCTTCTTAATCGCATCTGACACCTTACCCGTTGCAGCGTTCACAGCCAAAGCTGTGCTGGCATCGTTGAAGTTGCGAAGAGCTGCGGTCAAGCCATCTGTCGCAGATGTGATCGCCTTGATGTCCGCGGCGATGTCTTGCGACGCTTGACGGCTGATGAGCTTTGGGTCTCGCAGGTCCAAGCTGAACGCAAGGACGGTTGATGCGTAGAACAGCGGTGCCAGGAGCTGCATTGTGATCGAGTTCGTAACGACAGTGAGTCCACCGGGATGATTTTGTCTAGAGGATGGATGCGAAAAGGCTGGAGCTGCAGCTTGGAGGTCTAGCAAAGTAATAGCTGTGGAGTCAGCATGGCAGAACACTCGTTCATCACGTTGCTGGAGAACCGATCCAGCGAATCAATTGTCGTGATTGCCATCGCTGCCTCGGTTTCACGATGGTCTTCACCGGATTTGATCACATGCTTCAAGGCCGTCTGCTATGACATGCAGGTACTAGTTGGTAGATCGGCGTCGATGCAGGTCGGTAGGACGAAGCCTGGATAGTGTTCCAGTAGTCTGCAAGTAGTGCTGAAGAATTGTCGTCAAGCGTGGCGCTCCGAGACCCAAAGGAGGATAAAGTCCAGAAGATAGGAACCGATGTCACCACTGCCCTCCGCAATAACTAGTTCCCGCTTCAGCTGTGTAGGCGCACTCCAGCGTGCGGGGGTGGGTGCAAAATGCATCATCGTCGCCGGGAGGTACCGTGATGGCTTTTGAGGTGAGGTCTGGCTTGTATTGACGCACCTGTCGTGTCAGGGCTCTCTCATCTCGTCAGCTGCTGAAATTAAGCATCATTCTAAGACACTCCACTCAGACGTTGAGATTTTGTGGTTATCTCGAAACAGCCGTCTCGGTGCCGTGGTCATGGGTGTTTTGAAGACATATTATTTTGGTAGAGCAAACCGGTATCCGCGACGATCTTTCTGGGATGCTCGACTCTGGGTGACAACAGTCACCGCTTGATGAGAAGTTTTGGAGGCGCCGCAGCCACAATAAACGCAAGCCGAGGCCTTTTGAACAGCTCCCGGAAAGCGCCAATTTGTCACGGGCGGAGGAAAAACAGGAATCCCGTCTCGAAGCCGCTTGGGGGAGAATCTGCGACAGTCGGTGCCTTCCATTAGCTCTGAAAATGGTATGGCGAATCAGACGTGCATAGAGCACAGCGGTCGGCACGAGGATTGAACGAAACTTTTGTGACGCCGTTCTCAAGAGGTTCGTATGCTATCTGCAGCCATAAAGCGACAGCTTGCATCTTCATCAGGGCTACTTGCGCCTGCTTGACATGATTCTGATTCAAATATTGCAGTCAGTCCAGCGGAAGGAGGGCTTGGGCTGGATCAGCTTGTGCAATCTCATGTTGCTAATCGTCCCCAGTCATTGATTGAGCAGCAAGCGCGCCACGCGCGTCCTGTGCCTATTCGATGGACTGGAGGGCCGACGGGAAACCGTCCAGCCCAAGGCGATTGCTCCTCCGGGACCACACACTCGTTCGCCACGCCAACGAGTCCAGAACACACTTCATGCCTCGTTGCAAAGCATGTAAGAACATCAAGTAGTCGCCGAAGAGCAGGACAAGCAGCACAATTCAGCACGAGATAGAAGGCCAGCGGTTTCAACCTCATCCGGCTTTACTCTACTCCCGTTTTTGTCGCGACCAAAAAAAGGAGCCGTGGAAGGAAGCGGAACCTGGTGACGCTCTGCTTCGTCATCCGAGCCGGAATGGCAGATGCCCAGCTGCTCCAAGAAACGTTCGTGTTTTGGGTATCTTATGCTTCGGTGCCAGCATATTCACATCAAGTGCATGGCACGGCGGTCCTCATATCCACGAGTGCTGTTGAACTCCAGGAAGAACATCATCCCTCCAACTTCATGTCGACATCCTCGAACTCCTCGCCGCTGTCCATTTCATCGCCAGTGCCGTCATCTGTCTCTTCCATCTTGACCGGCGCAAGTTCCTCCTTCACCTCTGCCACATTTCCCAGGTCATCTCTGACCATTCTCTCGTACTCTGGCTTGAGCTTGTAGTTCTGGACGAAGTCTCCACTTCTCATGAGCACAGCAATATCATCCAAGGTCTCTTTAATGTACGCCTCAGGCTGCTGAAGCCTTTGCCGTAGCGCGCGCAGACTCCAATATTGGTACTCCTTGAAGCAGTTCTTGAGCGCATCGAGCAATCTATCCTTCTCCATGCGCACAGCCTTCTCCTTGGGCACCTTCTTCTTGCCCTTTCCGGGCTTGCTTGTGAGACTGCCAATATTGAAGCTCTCGTTGTCCATGCCTGGGTGGCGCAACTTGGTAGAGTCGTTAAATCTAGTCTTGGTGCTGCCAATCAGAGCTTTTTGGTAGTTTTGAGTGAAGTACAGGAGCGTGCTGTCATCCTCGACCGGATTCGCGACAGCTTCGTGATGTATGGGAGGCGCCAGCGCGGTCTGTCGGGGAATCGCGCTTCGATATGAGCCTGGCTTACGCGGGTGTGAGTTGTTGTAGCGGTCGAACTTGTTGATGCCTGTTGACTTCGCGCCGGGTGCGAGATGTTTGTTCTGGCGGCTGCCGTATCCTTTCGATTGACCGGGTTGGTCCTTCTCTGAAAAGACTACAGTATTGTTGTAGCCGTTGGATTTGATGTCCAGATTGTAGGTCTTTGGCAGCGGCTGGTGTTCCTCGAGTGTGTCGTTCAGGCGGATTTGGATCTCCTGCTTGTTGGGATCCTGGCCTGGTTTCGGATTGAAGACGCGCAGTTTTCCAATCTCGATGTGGTCTGCATCGCCCGGCGCTTCTTGATAGATTTCTGCCCATGCCTTCCACAAGTCTGCGGAGACCTTGATCAACCATGTTTGCCCTTTCTCGTTGGGTATTTGCAGATCTGTATCCTCCTCGAATTCGTCAATGTCCATCAACAGCTTGTTCTCGTCGGGATCAACCTTTATCTCTGGCTTGACGGCCGCCATTTTATAATATCGCGGCTGTTTCAGAGAAAGAAAGGTCGAGTGTGTGGTGAAGGTCGGAAGGCAGCATCGGAGTCCAAGCTGTGCGCGTAACACAAAGAAGGATCGACAGTGAACAATGCGGGCTGAATCCTATTTGACGGGAGCTTCCTCCCTCACTCACTACACTCAAAGCGTCATAACGCACATGTGAAGAGCAAGCTCAATGAGATAGGTCATCATTCCTTTGAGCACAGGCACACATTCTCCATCCAGGGAGCACGATGTTATTCATCATTTTTGGACATTCATCTGTACGTACGTAGGTTCTCTGCGCAATACGAGCGTCTTTCTTCTCTTTGATTCAAATCGCCCACCTCGTGGTATACAACATCGCAATACGCGATGAACGCCAAAGCCCCTGGCATCAAAGGGCATCATCAAAACATAATCAGAAGCTAACATCAGCCATAGGCGCATTCCACGCCTTCCAAACCCCAAATCAATTGTGAATGCACTCCCATTTTCGCAGATGCTCGTGTAAACGCCGGTGCCAAGTTGCGCCAAAAACAGCAAGGGTATAGTGTTAGCATCAGTCCCAGAATCAGTCTTTCTGAACTGCACTGGGAGTTTTCGGATCTGTATCGCAAGGTATTGCATCGCCTGTGAGGCGGAGCCATTTCGAGGTATCAGCGCTGGAGGTGAGTCGAAAATAGGCGGACAAGTGATGCCTGTCTATGTTCGAAGGAATGCCACAGCGGAGTGAGCGAGGTGTCTCGCTTGGAGTTGAATATCGACTAGTCTGTGGAGGACAGTCGTTCTAAGAACTTCGTACACCGACCGCCCCAGGGGCGTTGAACGCAGGCGAGTTTGTTTGCGGAAGTATATCCTGAGAAACGTCAGCATTTCTGGTTCCAGGTGATCATGATGTACCACAATCCGAGCATTGTTTATCTGCGTTACTTGCCATCTGCCAGTTGAGCTAGAGCTGTACCACCGGATAACGCTTATTACCAAAGCCAGTCTAACGGGAGTGACAAGGCAAGGCAAAGTAAGCTTCTTTTTCGATGATTCCACAAGCTCTTCATCAGACAAGCCGAACAGCCACGCACAGCTCCTATGTTTCCTTTTTAGATATGTTTCGGAGTGCTACTGACCTTTCGCTTTTGACGCTTGCTCGAATCGCGCCTCCTGCCTGTGTCGTCAAGACCGCCTGTGCTATAGCCGTCGTCGTCGTAGCCTTGATTGTAGCCCTCAAAACTGCTGTCATCATAGCTGCGCTTTTTGCCCTTCCGATCAGGACGAATCTGGCTTCTGGGCGAGGCTGGCGCCGAGCTGGACATGGCATGTGCTGCAGACGTCTTCGCAAGAGCCGGGTTACTGGCTAATGGAGCCTTCGCCATTGCTGCTGCGGCACCTTTTGAAGGTATGGAGGGATCGTCAAGTCCGAGAACATTGTTCCAGCTCTCGCGCTCTTTACCTGGCAAGTGGCCGGGCTCCATTTCAAGCGCAGCATCGAGTTTGCTCAACAAGTCGGCATCCGCGTTGGAATCACCCAATTTGCCGCGTTCAGACCAGTTGTTGTCCCATAGAGTCACACCCGAGCCCGGTTGCATTTCTTGGCTCCAGCCAGGATCGAGCAGACCGCTGAGCTCGCCTTGGTTGGGAACAGCCTTGTTGCGCCCTTCAAGACCTAAGGTCTTCAGCTTATTAGCATAAGATTTGCGCATAGTATTGATCTTTGCGCCCGTGGCAGGATCCCTCCTTCGGACATTTGCTTGGATACGCTTTAGACCGTATAGCTCGATCAGATCCTGCGACGGATGTGGTCGTGACGGCGGAATAGCTGTAGTGTCAAAACATGTTTAGCATGGCACACATCATCAATGTGCCGTCTGTGCAGACACTTACGGGCAGCGAAAACTTTGAAGCGCGGTAAAGATTCGACCTCGCCGCTGCCTCCTAATCGCTCATGATCACTCCTTCTGTGCTCTGAATCCGCCATGTGGATGTCTGCTCCCATTCCCTCTCGCTGGTCTCTCATCACTGCATCACCGTCACCATCCCGGCGCAATTCGCCGTCGTCTTGCGATGCTGGCGTTTGGCGCCCGCTATCACCACCACCCTCAACCATTCGGTTCTGATAGCCGGCCGTGCTTGGGGGAGATGGAAAATTGCTGCCGCCGCTCTGATGTGGAACTTGCTGGCTCTGCGATTGCCATGAAGGACTCATCCGGACGCTCGGTGGCGGCGTTTGAATAAAGGGCTGCTCCGTTCTTTGACGTTTTGGCGAAGGGCAACCGGTACTGGCGGGACTGTATGAGTTCAGTCGTTGGCGCTTCGGAGATCGCTCTGAATCGCTGTTCGACATCGAGTCGTAGGGCGAGGTGTGTCTAAGGTGGGTGGAGCTGTGGACGTGGTGGTTGTGAATGCTTCCTGGAAGAATACTGATGGGCTGAGGCCCGGCGGTCGTGGATCCACGGGCGGAAGACGGCTCCCGACGCCTTGCGACCGATTCACAATCACTCTCTCATGTGGCACTGTGGTCGTCTCGCTTCAAGTCAAGTCCGGGAGATGGTTCTCGACGTCGCGCTGGGCGGAGTGGGGTGGAGTGGAGCGTTGAGCGCGGCGACGATGATGTCTGGTGCAAAGAGCAAAGAGCGAAGCCAGCGTGGAAAGCAAGCCCAGCCCAGCCGTCTGGTGTCGCCGACGCCGCGCATCCGAGGCGTCGATCCCTGCCAGCAATAAACTCTATATAACGCTGTGTTCCCTCTGCAACAACTCGCGACATATGACATCGAAGTCCAAGAGGGCCTGGTAACCGGTCGTCGATGTCGAGACGAAGGCGAAATGGCCGACGAGATTGAAGACGATGGTCCGCGCGCTTCATTGTCGCATGAGTCTCGAAAGGCCACAGCAGGCTCGAAGCCATCACATGCGTCAGGCTCGCGTAGTTCTATTCAACCTGGCCTGGATCGTCAGAATGGAGCCCCATCAACCACCAAGACAGCGGTTCAACAGCCAAAGCCGCAAGCGCTGTCCAAGAGATCGGGACCGGCCTCGATCATAGTGTCGCCGCGTCAAAAGGGGAACCCAGTGTTGGACAAGATCAGATCGATGCCATGGGAGTATGGCGACATCCCGGCAGACTACGTTCTTGGAGTCACAACATGCGCGCTCTTCCTGTCACTGAAGTATCATCGATTGCATCCAGAGTACATTTACACGCGGATCAAGAATTTGCAACACAAGTATGCACTCAGAATAGTTCTATGCATGGTCGACATCCAGAACCATGAGGAGAGCTTGAAAGAACTCAGCAAAACGAGCGTGATCAACAACGTCACTATCATACTCTGCTGGTCAGCTGCCGAAGGTGCGCGGTACTTGGAATTGTATAAGACCTTTGAAAACGCTGCCCCAACCTCGATCAAGCAGCATCAGTCTACCACCTACAGCGACCGCATGGTCGACTTCATTACCACTCCGAGAGCAGTCAACAAGACTGATGCTGTCTCAATTGTCTCTCAATTTGGCACAATCCGGACAGCTGTAAATGCGAGGCACGAGGAAGTCGCGATGATCGCCGGATGGGGCGAGAAGAAGGTGCAACAATGGTGCCACAGCGTGCGAGAGCCTTTCAGAATTCAACGTGCCGCCAAACGAGGACTTGACATGTCGGCCCTAGTCGGAAGCCAGCCTGGGTCAAGAGCACCAACGCTGTCGAGAGATGAGACTAGGGAAGAAAATGTAACACCAGCGGTCACGCCAGGTCCAAGTCGACCTACGACTGTGGTGTCAAATTCGGATGCAGATCAGAGACCAGCGCCCAGCATCGCAGAACAAGTCCAGACAAATGGCGACGATGAAGGCGAAGAAGGGGCATTGGCTGATGCTCTGACAGCTGCTCAAGTGCCTGCTAGGAGGAGCGCAGCACAGAGCAGCAATACAGAAACTTCTGAAGAACCAAAGAGGCGCAAGCAGAGTGATGATCCTCTTAGCGATGGTGTGATGGCCGCCCTCAGTAAGCTGCGCAAAGCAAGCTGAAGAAAGGAATCCAACATTTTTGGAGACATGATCTAAAGCTGAGCAATACTGATCAGCATGAAATGCCAACCCACCAGTGGTCTTCGGTGTCGGACCGGCATCGAAAGGAAAGTGAAAGCCGGAGGAATGAACTTCGCCTCGTGAGGCACGCTAAATGCACAGGTCGTCTCTTGAGAGGGCCGGATCTCATGCAAAAGGCACGACAGGACGCAGAGACTAAGCTCACGCTTCAAAGGATTGCAAAGTTGCGGGAAGAGGTTTTTAAGAGAACAGCAAGGAAGAGGAAGCCCAGAGAGAGACACGGCACATTGCCATAGCTTACAACGAGAGTGCTACTATACACATGCAATCGTCTGTACATCTGATCTAGACCCAAAACTTGACAGTCCCATCAGCACCGCCACTCACAATCCAGGGCTCAGTAGGATGCCAATCAAGCGCCAAGACCCCAAGATCACTCTTGACTTTATGACCCTTAAGCACCTTCAAAGGTACAATCGTAGCATTCTCCATACTATCCGCCGTGACCTTTCCATGGAAAATCTGTAAAGTGCCGTCGTCCGAAGCATCAGCGAAGAGCGGATAGCTGGAATGGAACTTAACACTTCGAATGGCTTTGCTGTGATAGCGTAAGGTCTTATACGGCGTGCTTCCGAGATCGAGATCGTGCCATAGAAGTCGCTTGTCGTATGATGAGACGAGGAGGTTGGAGCCGAGGGGATGGAGATGTATATCTGAGATCCAGCGAGCACCAGGCTGGAGTTCCTTCTCCATTTTCTGCTGTTGGAGGTCGTAGACTCGGATTCTTTGACGCGTGGCGACGAAGAAAAGTGGTCGAGATGGGTGGAAGCAGACAGTTTGCGCGAGACCTTTGAGGCGACGGAATGGGTGTTGAGTTTGATGCTTGCTGAGAGTGTGGATGGCAACCGATGTGGATGTTGACGATGTTGAAGGGCAGACGGTAGAGAAGTATTCACCTCGCCGATGCCAGACCAGGGTTTTTGGCGCAGACCGGAGTGTCAATGTAAGCATAACCCCCTTATCCTGGAGCGTCTTGGAAGGTCTAGCCCAGGTCGCTGGGGTGGGCTTGCTTGTGCCATCTGTTGGCTTGGCTGGGTTTGCAGCTGCATAACCGAACCCAGCGTCGAGCACCTCGGTCGCTGCTTCGATTTGCTCCTCGGGGAATTCTTCGATCTGTGGTACAATGAGGTATAATGTGTCGCCACAGCATGCTGCTAGTATACAGCTGCTCTGACCTGGCCTCCATGCTACCACGTTGATGGGATCCGAAGAGGAAATTCTGACTCGCAGAACCTGTCTGTGGTCTTCAGAGCTCCAGATACGCACAGTACCATCGTCGCCACCTGAAGCAATGTAGATCCCTGTTGGACTGACAGCCACTGTTCGGACCCGCCCTTCATGGCCAACAAGTGTCTTACCGCAATTCGTTGGGAAAGGTTTGAGCTCAGAGGGATCAGGGAGCTTAGGTAGGAGTGATTCTGGATCAATATTGAGCTTGCTTCGTCTTACTCGTGGCGCAAGATACAGGTCCAGACATCTTTCGAACTTCTCCTTGACAAGAGTAGCATATCCAGGAACTTTTCGCAACGCTGAATGGTCTTGGGGCAGAAAATCGCGATCTCGGTCTTCAGGATCTGCTATCTCCCAAGCCTCTCGTTCCTGCTTGTCGGGAAGATACTCTGGAGGCGGATGGTAGCTTTCTGCATATCCTGGAGGGGGCAATTTCGGAGCAGGTACATTCATTGGATGGTCTGGCTTAGCGGCTTCATGAGACCATATGTCGTATGTTGCAAAGTTCTCCTCCTCCTTTCGCTCGCGCTCCTCTTCCGTGAGTTCCTTGAATGGCTTGATACGGCCGTCCTTGATCGCCTTAACCATTTGCATCACGCGCTTGTGTTCGTGCATCGATGGGATGAATCTTCGCTTTGGTTCGGGCGCAGCAGATAACGGCATTATCTCTTCTCGGTGCTTTCCAGTGAACCACTCAACATAGTCTGGATACGGATCGTAGCCGTCTCCAGGAGCTTCGTTCCGCGTGAGCTGCTTCAAAGTCTGCAATTCCTCTTTGCTGAGCTGCAAAGGCTTGCCCGTGGCTGGGTCCGTCAGGCCTGTCCAGCCTTCCGGTATATCAATGCTGTCCAGCAACGAGTCGAGAGCTTCACCCTTCGCAGGTCTCGCGATCTTCTTGCCATTGATATCGTATCCAATATGTGGGTAAGCATCGTAGTATGACAGTGGGATGTTGCCAATGGTATTTGTTGTCGTTGGCGCATCGGAGTCGTCTGAGTCGTACACCGGATCTATCTCGCCGTAGACATATCTTTCATTGCCATTCGCATCCATTTCGACCCGGTAGTTGGGTTTCTCTGCGCCATGCTGTGCCGCGTCACCACTTGTCTTCAGATTTCGCAGTTGTTTTCGCACAAGGTCTGTGCCTTCCGAGGATGGTATTTCATCGCTTTCGAGCTCCCCCTCTTCACGCTCGTCCAGCGCTTCTTCGCTGTCAAACTCGTCCGCACTGTCGTCCTGGCTGTCCTCGTCGAATGCGCCATTCAGCTCTCCACTGCCCAGCACTTCCTCTTCCGCACCATCACTCTCACTCTCCGGCCGCGGTACTTCAACGACTTTTCGCTTTTGTCCAGCTCTTTGCGCCATTGTCGCATGCAGCACTTTCAAGACATGGGCGTGAATGGAGCTCTTCGAAGAGGATCACAAAAAATATCAGCTACCTTCCTTGGCGTAAATCTTGGCATGCACGGGCCTTATCGATAGACGGGACGAAAGTCGTCCTCTCCCAGCCCTAGCATCCTTCCCGCACGCCAGCTGCATCACTTTCAATTACCCTGCAGAGCTCAGTGGACTTCTCAGCCGCATCATCATGCTCAGATCGAGCACATTTGCCAGCGACGCTGTGCTGTCCTGCGCAATAACAAACAAGCATCTCGCTGTTGCTGATATCACCCCGGTACCTGGACGCAATGCGATCCCGCTCGCTCATGGCCAGCTAGAGCGTGCCGACTCATACCACAGCATATGGTTGGTCCGCTTCCTTTCTACCTGTAGCCTAGCAGCCTGCGCCAAACACTTGGGATCGCGCGGTACGGGAAGCTCTATAAAGCTCGGAGACATTCGTCTGGCCGTCACCTCTTGGATTCTTTGCTTGGGAAGCAACGACTGGGCTGATCTCTCCGTGGCTTTTGTTCTCTGACCCACGATCAGTCATGGCGCAACCTGCACTCAATGTGGCGCCCCAGGTACGAGCAGAGACCCTCGGACAAGCCATCACTAAAACTCGCGCAGCTTGCGATGAGTGTAGTATGCCGCTCTCCCAAGACCATCAAACCTGCCGACTTTCTTACTGACACTACGCTCAACAGGGACGAAGAAACTGAAGTGCAAAGGCGAAAAGCCGAAATGTTCGCGATGTGCCAGAGAGAACATAGATTGTGTCTATTCTGCACAGAAGCAGATGGGAAGGCCTAGGAAGCGACACCGAACGGACGATGGGCCAACTACGAATGCCGCCAAGAATATCTCCAGCGAACCTTCATTGTGGGAGCCAAATATCGGCGCTGTCACCGATGATGTTGCATTTGACGTCGGATCTTACGAGAGCGCATTCACACCGGGAGGCGGTCTCCAGCCGTGGCTACAAAGCGCAATTGACTGGCCGACTGACTTTCATGGAAACGATGGGCGACAGAGCAATAGCGGCAAAAGCGTGCCCGGCCTCACACCAGATTCTTCGAGCAATTCATCACCTGTGCTCAACCTGCCCGCCGAGCTACAACAAACTCACCAAAGACAGCGCGAGAATTCCGCCTCTATACTGCTTGCCCCTGCCCTCGCAGCCGGAGATGTGTCTTCCTGTATGCCTGGACCTCCACCTGGTTGTGCATGTCTGAGTACAATGTATCTTGTTCTCAATAACTTGCATGCCACGGGTACAGATCAGTCCTTCCCCTTCAGCCTCTATCCTCTACGTGAAGCCATGCAGTCTGCTTCCCAGGTCCTGGAATGCGAACAATGCCCTACGAAATTTATAACAGCTGTTCAGAACACACAGCTTTTGGGTATCTTGTTCATAAGCATTGCTGAGCGATTCGGCAAGGTTCTTGAACATATCACTCAGGAATCCGTTCGCGCGGATGTTGCGAGCGAGACCAAAAAGTTTCGTCTAGCGGACCTAAATACTCCAACATCACATCTCCACACCAACGGCCTTGGCTGCGTGGCGGCTTTTAGCATTAATCTGTCGCCACAAGAATGGAGGATCATGTGCAAGAAAGTGGTAAGAGCGGAAGTTTATGGCCCAGAGAACGGGAACGAATGTTGTCCTTACTTTCTGGGGATCATCAGACAAATGGAGGACAGACAGGCGGATTGGCATAAGCGTTCCTGTCCTCCAGACTTTCCCAAGGATGACAATGGCGATCTAGTAGGAGCTCATACCAGAGCTGGCGGTGCGGTGGACGGAGAGGTCGAGGATGTGCATTCGAAACAGAAAGAAGTGCCGCTGTGTCTCAAGATGGCTGTCATTGCGAAATCACTTGCAGGAGGATTCGATTGGACTTAGAGATCTATTGACCGACGAACGACCAATTAACATGTTCGACAGAACACCTATACTGCTCTGAGCTGCAAAGACCGTCGTGCTGGTACCGTTTCCATGCTGCCTCAGATCTTGTAGCACCATGCATAATCCCTTGACATGCATCGTCTCGAGCGCAGGCTTTGAAGTTTACACGACAGGAACAATGCACTCCATTTCCCCATCTCAAGTCTCCATCTGTTTCGCAGTCTTTGGGATCTTCCTCCATCCTGTGCCAGATACTGAATTGCGTACTTCGAGGAGATGACCTAGACAGGTCACAAGTCGATTCATGATTTTTGCAGATTCCCTTTTCGACTGGTACCCGGCAAAATGGAGCACCGATCTTGGAGCATCACACCTCACGTCATTGGATATTGCCACGGAGTCTTACGGACACCAGGAGGTCTCTAGTGTCAAACGTATTCTTTCGATGCATTTCTAAGCATTGCGCTAAGAAATCAGTTCAAGTACAGAGCAGTAGGTTGGTCCACTTTCTCCAAGTTTCCATCATAGGAAAGCCTTTGCATTGCCCGCGATCATTTTGCCCGCAGTCCTTGTGGTCTGCTCACAATCGCTGCAATCATGACCGTATCACCATCAACCAGATACACGTCCGACGATGTCAATGCATCACCCCTGGGCAAGCCGCTTAACTTCGAATTCAGCGGCAGGACCGCCCCTAATCGCTTCTTGAAGGGTGCAATGACAGAACGCATCTCAACATGGGATCCGAAGAACCTCGAGGCTCGCGGCGTCCCTTCAAAGAACTTGGTCAATGTATACAAGAGATGGTGAGTAAACCAAAGGGCAAAAGCCCTCACCCTGCACACTTCCGCCCGGTAGCCCTCCCTTCTCACTCTACTAGCACCAAAAGAATAAACTGGTTGTCGACCACTCTTACTCACTTAGCACACCGGCTAATGCTTCTACCCTTTACTCTTAGGGGAGAGGGTGGTCTTGGCCTCATTCTCAGCGGAAACATCATGATAGAATATGACCACCTTGAAGCCCGTGGAAATCCAATCATTCCGAGAGGAGCACCATACGAGGGTGAGAGATTCGATAGGTTTAAGGAGATGGCAACCAATGGAAAAGCACGTGGTAGCCTCATGGTTGGACAGGTCTCGCATCCAGGCCGACAAGTGACAGAAGATATCCAACCGAAGCCAGTTTCTGCATCCGATGTGCAGCTTGAGGGCGAGATCATGGGTATGACCTTTGCAAAGCCACGTGCTGCCACAGAAGAAGATATCAAAAACTTTATTGATGCATGGGCACACGCTGCAGAATATCTCGAGAAGTGTGGATGGGATGGCATTCAGCTGCATGGTGCTCACGGGTACCTCCTCGCACAGTTCTTGTCGCCTACCACCAACCGTAGGACCGACAAATATGGCGGCTCGCTTGAAAACCGAGCACGGCTTATTCTCGAGATTGCGCAGGAGATTCGAAAGCGAACGAAACCGGACTTCGTGCTCGGGATCAAGCTGAATTCGGTGGAGTTCCAAGATAAGGGATTCTCGCCAGAAGAAGCTAAGCAGCTGTGTGCACTGCTCGAACAGAACAAATTCGATTTCATCGAGCTCTCGGGTGGCACCTACGAGAAGCTCGCCTTCCAACACCAACGTGAATCCACAAAGAAGCGCGAAGCTTTCTTCTTGGAGTTTGCAGAACTCATTGCCCCAGCACTCTCCAAGACCAAGACCTACATCACAGGTGGTCTAAAGACAGTCGGTGCCATGGTGAACGCACTTCAGACAGTTGATGGTGTAGGTCTCGCGCGACCAGTCTGCCAAGAGCCCAGACTGTGCAAAGACATTCTGGAAGGCAAAGTCAAAGGCGCTATCGAGCAAAAGCTGGACCAAGACGACTTTGGAATCACGAACGTCGCTGCCGGAACACAAATAAGACAGGTCGGAAAGGATCAAGAACCCGTTGACCTATCGGTTCAGGAGAACGTCGATGCTTTCATGAAGGACATGGGTGCTTGGGCTGAAAAGGCAGCCAAGGACACTGAGAAGGTGGGATATGGTTACGTTGACCTTGAAAGTGTTAAGGCAGTGGCGTATGGTACTGCGTAGAATGTGCTTCTAGACTCATAGACTAGTTGAATGTCGCCATGTCATTTGTGGTTGACTTCAGCATCGGAAGGCTATCTGATGATTCTTAAGATCTTATCTCGCTTGACTTTCCAGCCCACGCTGCTGCCAACCTCTGACTTCACGACACTCCTAACTATTTGGCAGCCGTTGCGTTGCACACCCTCCAAACGTACGCCATCACTACCGCTGGTGAACAATGCCAGTTTCAATTGTTATGCATTCATTCGGACCCAACGCGAGTCCTGCGTTCAGACAGTTTCCTTGCGCGCAGGAATTGCGCAACCTGAAGCCACAATCTTTGCCATATGCAAGCTGCCATGCGACATGCACAAGGCACTTCGTTCTCACTACTAGAGGGAACCAACAGATCCTCGAGAGCTTTCAAGACATGCAGCTCAAGACGACGCCGGCCACAGACAGCAACATTTGCCTGCTTGCTACAGGCTTTCATGCCATTGTAAGCTAGAGACCGCTTGCTGGGGAAGTATTTACTCTCATTCTGTCAAAGATGCTTTGCGTGTACAGGACGATATAGATCCAGCTCTAAGCCCTAGCAGTTGGACTTTTCTCATCATCAACTGCGATAACCTCTTTTGAAACAGATACCTTCACAGAAACCCCCTTCTTCTTATCTGAGTCTCCGCGAAACAAGAACACGAACACGACTGAAGTCTTCTACGAGAAAGAGCTTGGGATTTTCAGTGAGAATTATACAGAGAAAGTTGGAAATCAAAGCCAGAAATGTCAAGCAGCATGGTCAAGAAACCTGATCCGGGCAATTGCCCACGATGCCCAGGTTATGCCGAAGGCGACATCAATGCCAAGGCTCACCTGAAGGGCGGTGTCTCTGGACTTAGCAAATGCCAGTCCGATCACACACTTGGTCCAGAGGGATTCTCAAAGATTGGCATATGGTGGGGCTTCAGTACTGGCGATGTCCAAAATCTGGAAGACTTTCAAGCACCAGCGTACTTGGCTTCCGAAGACGGCTGCAAAGACTTGCTCAATCATGTCTTGCAGCTTTCTGACGACTAGTTCAAGAGTGCCAAAGAGCGAAGCTCTGTCGATAATGAGCGACGAAAGTACGTCGAGAGTCAAAAGACTGGTGCTCAGTATCGAGGACAGCTCATTACCAAGCCTATGCTGGAGTACGCTGCCAAGATTGCATTTCCTGCACACGCCAAACAGAAGCGAGAGAAGGCTAAGACACCAGCTGTGGCAGCGGCCGTTGCAGGAAGTAGCAAGTCTTCTGGTCAAGCTGCAACACTGACTGGCACTTCTGACTACAACAAGCTCCCTGTGGCATTGGACAACATCAATCTGAATACACCAGGATCCGCTCCTTCTCGACCAGCGGCTCCAAGGCAAGCCCCTGTAGTATCTGTGGCGTCATCATCAGCACTGTCGAGTGACTCAAGCAGTGTGCCTCAGCAAGGTGCTGTACAGCAGTCATTCAACTCCAGGACTGGTTTTTCTCAGACCACTCAAGTATCAACCCTAGACTCAACAATGTCCATACCTGCCCCGCAACAGCAGCAACAAACCACAGCCATAGGTGCACCAAGAACGAGAGTTCAGACTCACCAAACGCAGAATAATGCCTTGCGAGTCTTCACGAATTCTTTTGCTATCAACCAGATCCAGGCCAACGGCATACTTCACGAGATCAGTTGACGGGTCTCACTGGCCACATCCCAGATCTTGGACGCTCCAAGAAGAAGGCACTCATCAATCGTTTCATCACGCAGCCAGGTTCTTCCGGCTAATCGGAACACGTTCGTTGTCAATGGAGAGGGCAGAGTGATCGCTTGGCAAGACTTGGCACCCGGTCGTGCCTTTGGCGCCACCGTGGAACAACAACACGTCGACGACTTTGACCGTACACAAGGCAAAGTTGCTTCGCGTCAACTCGGCATGAATCTTGTGTACGAACGCGTGATCAGAATTGATGATGTGTTTGGTTATGCCGCTGGCAACAACCCACATTGTGCTATCGATGTCGCGGAAACAGCTCTCAACATCCTGTTCGGGCGAGCAGTGGATGACAGCGGAACTGGAGTCTGGCAGATTGGCGATAATCACTTTTCACCCCAGCAGCCGCCACACCACTTGGCCCTGGTCAACAGCAAAATGGCAGCTGGGGTCTGGATGCTGTACGAGGCTTCTCCAGCCACATCAAGGCCCGAGACGGACGTGTTCTACTCACCGTTAACACCGCATTGTCTGCATTCTATCGGCCGGGCACTGCCGTTTACGCCGTTATTCGTTCAATTTGCGCCGGCAATTATCCTAATGCGTTCTTGGACGATCAGACGGCCAAGAGTCACTTGATTGGGGTTCGAGTACGCGTTCGATACAATCGCGACAAGCCTGGTGAGATATCCCGAAAGGACACCGCGGATGGCCGATTGAAGACAATCACGGGATTTTCTACACGCCTTGCAGGATCACAGATGTTCACAGACTGTACCGGTACTCCGATCTCTGTTTATCGGCACTTTCGTAATACCTATCCCGCTCAGGCTCAGGCTTATCTTGCTTCAGGGCAGCTCAATCCTCAAGGCATGCAAATTTGTGTCAATACAGGCGATACCGATCACGGCGTAGAATCTTGGTTTCTTGCCGACATGCTCGAAATAGTCGAATCGCAAATCTTCCGCAAGACTCTGGACACGGTTGGCGGGGCTGGCAATAACTTGACTGCCAACATGATTAGCATTGCATATCAACAACCTCACGTCAAACGCACAGCTATCGTCGATAATGGTCTGCCAGCTCTAGGCTTTGTTCATGGACACCCAGATCCAGCTAGGCTTACAAGCGCTGGTCTCCAGCTAGCCCGACCCGTGCTGATGGTCCTATTCGTCAGATCCCGATACCAACAGTGCGATATGGCGGTGGGAGATGTCCAGACTCTCGAGTTCCTGGCAAGTGGTCGACCAGAAAAATGCTTTTCCTTACCAGCAATAAACAGATCAACGGCCGCGTGGGGCTCTTCTGCCCCCCCCCCGGGTGGTTTACAGAATCAGAATCATCACGACGCGTTCCGCGACGGCCTCCGCGAGGCTTGGTCTCTCAATCTGAGCAATCCGCCCAGGACTTCGCCCGTAGCACCCAACGCGAGGTTCCAAAGATTACCAGCGATGAACGCCGTGCAGATGAAACAGCCTCTGGAAGCTCCTGGAATTGGTCTTCTGGTATTATGCTTGCCAGTAAACAACAACGGCATTCGACGTGACTACGCACAATTTCGTGCCGTTGCCGATCAAGTCATCGGTAGACCTTCGCTTGTGATCTGCGAGGAGCGGATGCTAGGTTCTCTTGGCAAAGGGGCGAACCCCGGAAGTAAATTGAACGAAAAGGCATTCCTTCCATATTTCGCCAACAACATGGCCAAGGTCAACACCAGACTCGGGAACCAAAATCACACGGTAGCAGGCGAATTTAGGTCTCTGTCGCCAAATGACCGATGCGACACTTTAGTCCTGGGTGCCAACCTAATCCATCCGAAGGGCAACAGCTCGGAGGTAACGCCCACTATTGCCAGTGTTGTTGGCAGCACTGACGGCACCTTCGCCACGTTCCTTGGATCGTCTCGTCGTATGCCACCGCCGCCGAAGGGTGCTCCACCGCTTGGTCGAGAATACATCGCTACTCAGCAAATGATCAGCATGGTTGAGGAGCGTATCAGAGCTTGGCAGAGCAAGAACAATAGACTCCCAAGTCGCATCTTGTACTATCGCGACGGAACAGGCGAGATCCAGTACAGCTTGATTCATGGCGAAGTGGGGGCGATCAAGACAGCTTATGGTAATGTCGCTGGCGGACCTCAATTCGGCAACAACCTTCCAGTCACAGCTGTGGTTGCTGTCAAGCGGCACACCACTCGTTTCTACCCACAACCAAATGCTCAAGCCAAAGCAGCGAATGGGCGTCCTGCTGAGAAGACTTTCACTGGGAACTGTGTTCCTGGCACAGTCGTTGACAGCCAAATCACGTCCCCGTACTACTTCGACTTCTATCTACAATCTCACAACGTCGAGCAGGGATCTGCGAAGCCGACACACTACTTTGTACTTGAGAATGGTATGGGTTTCGGTGAGCACCAGCTCCAAGATCTGACAAATGCTTTCTGCTACAACTTTTCGCACTCCACAAGTGCCGTGTCCTACACCTCGCCAGCATTCTACGCTGATCGCCTTTGCGAACGTGCGATGCTGTATCTCGATTCTCATTACAACAACTGGCCATCGGTTCAGGTTATGATATCGAATGCAGTTCGTCAGACAGATATCGACAACTGCTGGGGTCGTCATGGTAGGATCAACAGGCAGAACCCTTGGCACCCCAACCTCGACAATGTCATGTTCTGGATGTAATCACGAAGGTCCTCGTCGCACCATACCACATGCATCAACAGTCCTTACCAATCAGCATCGTATTACCACCATGCATCACGAAACCTTGGCGCAAACAGGTCATGCTGGCTCCCGTTTATGGCACTTTTGTGACATTAATTTGCATTGTTAGAAAATCTTGACGCAGCACGTGCATGAGTGGGGGTTAGACATTGGGCCATGGGAGTTTTCAATTGCACATAGACATGAATGGAGTTGGGATGGCTGTTTGAAGTACATATTTTCTTGACTTCAATAATTTCCAGCTTCTTTCGATGATGGCTCTTGGTGGCTTCAGCGGCTTTGGGATTTAGTGCTTGGTTGAGACTACTGTTGATTGAGCCGAGATCGCAGCCTCGTACACGTTGGCAAACAAATGGAGTCAGAGTAGCCCTACAGCCAAACTTTCACTCTCTTGCATCGTCAGCGCTCTCACCGCGGGTTTAAACAATGAGAGGATCCCTAGCCTTGTCCGCGTCTGGACTGTCCAGCGTTCATCAATGCCAAAACCTTTCCGAGTAAGCCCGGTAGGGTAGTCTTGCTGCCGAGATGCGAATCTGAAACCGATGTCAGCTCTCTCTTAAAATGGCAATCCTTGCCGGTATCGTCCATGAACAGCGCGAGTCTCTTTGCGTTGGCACAGCGTTCAGTGAAATCATCTGGCACATTCTATCAAGTCCCAAGCCTTTGCAAGCTCATCCCATTTGAGTGTCTATACACGCATCTTACCAATAAAGGGCTCTCGCACCCTCCTCGCATTCCCCGCAGCCGGCTCATCAGGCGTCAAATCGTGCTTCTCATGTTTTGCTCCCCAGGCTTCTCTTGTCAGTGGTAAAGAAAGCGCACTTCCTGGCCCTTTCTTAGATCATCAAGCGCTCCACCTTGTCCTTGAGCGCGCGAATCTGACCCGCCAAGTCACCAGCCTCGTTGGTGGTAATGGAGCAGGAGATGACAGCTCGGGAGACACCACAGGCGCGACCGAGCGCCATCTTGGAAGGAACGTAGACGTATGGCGTGTTCTTGTCCTCGCAAAGGAGTGGCAGGTGAAGAAGGATAGCAAGAGGGGTCTGGAAAAATTATTAGCACTGCTCTAGTGCAGAGTAGTCGGAGAATACTCACAGTGTCTGCAGCCAAGATGACGATCTCGCTAATACCACGGTTGAGCGTCTTGGTGGCCTCGTTGGCTCCCTTCTTGAGCTGCCTGTAGTGCGAGGCCTGCTGCACCAGATCCAGAATCTCTTGAGTGAGAGCCGAGTCGGCGACTGGCCAAGCGGCGGATTCAGACATTTTGCTGGTCTGGTGTTCGTTGCAGTGGTGGTGATGTGAGCGTTTGGCAAGGCTCGCCCGTGTGTGAGTTCACTGCCTTGGAGAGTTGTCAAAGCGCCTGGAGCATAAGAGACAGAAATTGCTCAGCAAAGCTCGGAGTTCTCATAATTTGCGACAGAACCAGTTCTAAGCGCTAAGCGAGCTGTCACGTGCGGCGAGCTCCGGGCCTGCAGCTTTCGAGGAACCTGTCTCTTCTGACGACAACGACTGCTCTCTGACATCGACATCCTCGCCCGCGACACCACACCACACCTTTATCTCGATATTGAAGGCCTGTATCACTCCTTAGAGAAAACTGTCACAATGGCCACCGATCTCTGGTATGTACTCCGTCCGGCACCACTGCCGCAATGCTCGAAAGCGCACACACATAGCAAGCAGCTCCATGCGCACCCTCAAGTCATCAGAACTGGCATGTGCAACGTATCATACAGGTCACCGCTAACAACATATTTTCCATAGCCCCGTGTATGCCGTAAGTCTATTTCGACCCGCCGCAAATCGCTACTCCTCTCCTGGCTGCGTTGGCCACCCTGCGCGCCATCAATAGGCTTCGACATACGGAGTACTCAAAACGCACGAAACATGATCGCGCTCGGTGTTGTAGACACTGGAAGATTTGGGGAACCATGCATGTTGAATGAAATTGTGATACTGACTGCTTCATAGCCCTTCTTCGGTGCAATGGGCTGCACTAGCGCCATTGTCTTCACATGCTTCGGCGCTGCATATGGAACCGCAAAGGCTGGTGTCGGTATCTCGTCTATGGGTGTGCTCAGGCCCGACTTGATCGTCAAGAGTATGTGAAAATGGCGGTAACAGGAGATCCTCAGAAGCACAAGCTGATCTGCCCCCGCAGACATCATCCCAGTCATTATGGCTGGTATCATCGCTATCTACGGTCTCGTTGTGTCCGTCCTGATCTCAAACGAGCTCACACAGAAGGTGCCGCTGTTCACCGGATTCATTCAGCTTGGTGCTGGTCTCTCTGTCGGTCTCGCTGGTCTTGCCGCAGGTTTCGCCATTGGCATTGTGGGTGACGCTGGTGTGCGCGGTACCGCACAGCAACCAAGATTGTTTGTCGGAATGATCCTTATCCTCATTTTCGCAGAAGTATTGGGTAAGCAATCCCATATCCAGAAACCTTGATTCTCAGAGCCTATACTAATCGTTCTTGCAGGTCTCTACGGACTTATCGTTGCTCTGCTCATGAATTCGCGCGCCAGCCAAGACGCTGAGTGCTAGGCGAGTATGGCGAATGCGATGCGCAGACCAGACTTTCGATAACTAGCGCGTCATATATGACAAGAACGAATTCAAGTGGCGATCCGGTGGTGGGCGGAACGAAAGGCCGACCGTGCGATTGCATTGCATGAGCTGGCCTGTCGCCTGCAGGTGGATTGAATATGATGCGGCAGGACGCATCTTGCGATCGGCATGTAACGGTAGTTGTATATTCAACAGCAGGCCTTTTCAAGACAAGATAGTAGACTCTGTATGTAAGGGATTTTGACTCGCGCCTTTTCACAAGCATGACTGTCCACTAGCGAGCAATGTGCCAAAGTATCAGGATACGGTATGACTGAGCTGTGGCAGAGGCTCACCTGTGAGGACGCCTGGCATTGCGCCCGCAAAATCCATCTGTCGACTCTCCTTGCTGCAAGCTCTTTGTCAGTCATCTTTGCCTTCATCCACTAGTTGTCTTGCACAATCGGCAAAGCACCGCGTATTGGTCCTGTGCGACGTGGCCAATGCGTAGCATAGACTTCGAACCAAGCAATGCCGTAGCCTGACACATGCGCGTGCAAAATTACAGGCAGCCTGACCAGGTAGAACCATTCGCCGTAGCTTTCCGGATTCAACTTCCATTGCTGTGCTGCGGTGACTTGCCTTCCCTTCCCGCACAGGAGCCGCATCTTTATCGCAGAGCCTCATTCAAGCACAGGGAAATGAATCTAGATACGGCAAGGCGCCACGACTTTCCAATTGCATCGGGGCGATTGCGGCTTCGCCATTTGCCATTGTCATTTGCCAATGGTAGTGGATTCTCTCGCGGCAACGGAAGAGTGAGAGCTCCCCTCCAAGCCCCGCGATTATTGAACCAGGGACACAGCAAAATACATCATCGTACTGGTTGGCAGTAGGGAACGACTCAACTCAAATTGGGCGAGAAAAGCGGGTTTCCCATGTGCGTGCCACCTTTCTCACTTTCGCTGAACTACTAAAGCTTTTCTCCTCCCTCAAATACCTCTACTGCACTGCCCATCAAGGTCTCTGCAGCTTCCCAACCCTGAACCACCACAACTACGTCACCAGCTATCTGCGCAATTCGAGGGACCGAGCGTTTCACGATGTCGACCGAAGGCAAGACTATCACTTGCAAGGCCGCTGTGGCCTGGGAGGCCGGCAAGGACTTGGTGATTGAGGATGTTGACGTCGCTCCACCAAAGGCCCACGAGGTCAGGATACAGGTCCACTACACCGGTGTCTGCCATACCGATGCATACATGTTGAGCGGGCAAGACCCTGAAGGAGCGTTCCCTGTCATTGCGGGACACGAGGGTGCTGGTATTGTCGAGAGTGTTGGTGAGGGTGTTACCACCGTGAAGGTGGGAGACACAGTTGTTGCACTTTAGTAAGTACAGTCCATGGACTCGCGGGAAAAACAAATTCTTGGGTATATCTTCTGGGGAGACCTTGATGGGCGAGTTCTCAATAATGGGAACACGTTGTGGAAAAGCTTCAAAGTCTAATATTCCGAACAGCACACCAGAATGCGGCGAATGCAAGTTCTGCAAATCCGGCAAGACCAACCTCTGTGGCAAAATTCGAGCCACTCAAGGGAAGGGTGTCCTGCCCGATGGCACCTCTCGATTCAAGTGCAAGGGCAAGGATATTCTCGCTTTCATGGGCTGCTCAACCTTCTCTCAATACACCGTCGTCGCTGATATCTCTGTTGTTGCCGTGACGGACAAGGCACCAATGGACCGAACTTGTCTGCTCGGCTGCGGTATTACGACCGGATACGGAGCCGCAGTCATCACTGCTGGCCGAACTGGCAAGGGCATTGAGGAGGGCGCAAACGTGGCTGTCTTCGGTGCTGGCTGCGTCGGCCTCTCGGTCATCCAGGGTGCTGCGAAGAACAAGGCTGGCAAGATCATTGTGGTTGATGTCAACGACAAGAAGAAGGAGTGGTCGAAGAAGTTTGGCGCTACTGACTTCGTGAACCCAGCGAAGGACCTCAAGGATGGCGAGACTATTCAGCAGAGACTTATCGACATGACCGACGGCGGCTGCGACTACACATTCGACTGCACAGGTAACGTGCAGGTGATGAGAGCAGCCCTCGAGGCTTGCCACAAGGGTTGGGGAGAGAGCATCATTATTGGTGTAGCTGCTGCTGGAAAGGAGATCTCGACAAGACGTGAGTTTCATCAACTTGTGATTCATTGACAGTTGAAGCTGACTTTTGCACAGCATTCCAACTTGTCACTGGCCGTGTATGGAAGGGCTGCGCTTTCGGCGGTGTCAAGGGCCGCAGCCAAATGGGCGGTCTTGTGCAAGACTACATGGACGGCAAGCTCAAGGTCGACGAGTTCATCACCCACAGACAGAAGCTCGGCGGTATCAATGAGGCATTCCAAGATATGCGTGCCGGAGACTGCATCCGATGCGTCGTCGACATGAAGCAGGTATGAGTGGTTCGACGAGGTATGGAGCAATTGCATAAGCGAACGAGTTGCCCAAGCGATTGGGTTTTGGCGAGCGCCTCGATACATTTTGTCAGTCGTGATTGTGGCGGTTAGCGGTTAGCGAGCAAAAGCTAGTCTTGTGCCAAATTCCGAGCAGTCCCAAATAAAGATACCAATTGTGCGTGCAAAATACGGAAGTCACTCGCGCTCGCTGCTCCAAAGACGGTCCGTCCGCATTGAAAGTTCAGTTTCTTCATGAGACTTATGGGTTCTATCAGGCTACATGATCGGCCTCGCTGCGGTCAGCACTCCTCTCCAGGGTGGACGATGTTACTTCATGTTCAGATGGTCCATTACCCTACTGCTTGCATCCCGCCACAAGACCACAGTAAATCCAGACACAGTCTTTAAGACGCAGGATGATCGATTGCTCTCTTCGGAGACCGATCCTCATTCCTCTGGCCTTGTCAATACCGTTGGAACATTTGGCCTTGTGCTACCAATCACACCCCTCAGAAAGAATCTCAGCCAACTCTTCAAGTTTCCTCTGATCCTCCTCATCAAACCCACTTTCTACAGCACAATCGATATCAATTATCGCAACAACCTGAGAAAGACTAACTCAGCATCAGTCTTAAATCTAGCCTCCTGTACACTTACCTTCCCATCTTTCAAAATCGGTACAACAATTTCACTCCTCGAGTCCCCGTCACATGCAATATGTCCCGGGAATTTCTCCACATCAGGGACTAATAGCGTTTTTTGACTTGCTGCTGCGGCTCCACAGACTCCTTTTCCGAAGGTGATGGTTTGACATGCGACCTACAACGCGTCAGAAGGTAAGAAGATGTTCTGTAGATCCTGCGTGGCATACCTTTCCTTGAAATGGTGCTAGGATGAGTTGATCGGGAACGGAAGGGTCGAGGACGTAGAAACCTGCCCAATTCACTTTATTGCTTGGGGAGGGTAGTGCGTGGAGAGCGTGCCAGATTAGGGAGGCTGTGTTTGCTGCATTGCTGAAAAACTTGGGTCAGAAAAGGTTTTCACATTGTGCCTGTGCTCTTACCAAACCTGCGACTATGTTAGTCAAAATTCACGCCTGTATACCAGGCTTGCTGAGCGATCACTGACCCAATTCCGTTGTCCATCGAAAAGAGCCTTTGCTGCTTCGATGATCTGGTCGTAGGCGGCCGTCTTGCTCACTCCTTCTGTGAAATTTGAAGAGTCGGCGTGGACCTTTCCCGGAATCAGAAGTGTGCAAGAAAGAATTTTGGGAGGGTAAAGATTACCATTCCGAGAAGTTTCGACTTCATAAAAAATGTATGCAGATCAAGTGAGTAAGTTGTGTCCTCTGAACAAGATCCTTGCCTGCTGTCTCGCAATGGCCACAAATTCTCGGACATATCCACGCGCAAAAAGGCCGTAATCCACAGAACTCGCGGCATCACAAGACAGCCCGTATTCGGAGGTGGCATGGCCGTCACTATACATTTGGCATATTTAATTGGCTATGGTATCGATAAATGCATGAAAGTATGCTAAATCTACCAATCTATCAGACATCTGGTTTCTATATCTGGATGGTATGTGCTGTAGTGGGCCTTGTAACTTGTTGTGCTAATGATGGGTAGAAAATAGAAAATAGAAGATTAGTTGGAGAATTAAAAAAAAGTTATTGGAATCTATGACTCAGTCTTGATGAAATCTAATGGAGGCACCATTTATTACCAGTCCAAGTAGGAAATAGTATACAGACACGGCGAGATGGGAATGCAAATTGCTAATGCTTAGCCAATCGATTGCTGCTACATATACTCATACCGACACGCAAACTATGCCATGTTCTTGCAAGTTCGTGCCATCGTACCACTCTCATCAAAAGCCGTCTCCAGTCTGTAGCACCTCCAAGCTCATCTCAGATGCGCCGGGGAGCAGTTTGCACATCTGCCTGCTCAGCTCAAGCCATCACAAGTCCATGTTCACTTGCACAGTGAGTGGGGAGTGCATACGCGAGGTTTTCTTGGAATCATCTGGGATGCTAATACCAGTGAATCTGCAAGCTCCCTTGTGGAGAACCTTGTGCTTTGGTCGATCGTTGTACCTGAGACGCAATGTCTCTGTCTCGCTGGCAGAGATGGTACTGATTGTAAATGGGTAGGGCGGCGCATTCGCCTTGTGAGCGTTTGAGCTCCCCGAATAATCATCTTCGAAGTAGAACCAGTCGTCGCCGTTCTCCAAGCTGAAGACATGCTGCTCATCATCGTCATCATCGTCTGCCGCACCGAAGGGTGTGTTCAAGAAGTTGAAATTGATCAGCCCGCTTTGGACGTTGAAGAGACTGGGGTGAACATTCAAGTCAGCATCGATACTAGATTCTGCGACGAAGCTTAGGAGAACTACCTGGGTTTTGCAGCCAAGTCAAAGTAGGTTTGGGCCACGTCATGGTCTGGAATTGGCCAAATGGGAGAGGCGGCAGGCCATGTGAGGATGTCAAGCCCGTCGAGTTCACCGGCTTTGGCGAGCGACATTGCACGGGAGGTTGCTGTAGAACCATCCTTGCGTTGGACTTGGAAGTCGTCCACAATATTGGTTATCTCCCAGCATTCGACTGACGGATTGCCGTCGTTATCGACCACGAAAGCCGTAATGCGGGACTTTTGTTGCAATGGGTCCCCTAACGACGTATCAATTTGTGCTTCTCTACTGTGTGCGCATAAAGAGTGTACTGACCCTCGCCTGTCGCATGTGGGCGAGCTGACACAGCTGTAGCCAGCAGAGAAGAAACGATCGGTGCGGAGAACTTCATCTTGAAGCTATGGATCAACGATAATCCTGTAAAGCAGAGTGTTGATGGTGTGAGGCGATATTGAGCTGAATGTCGAGAATGGCTCTTGACGGAGGACCAGCTTGTCAATTATACCTGATGCCTTTGCTATGCAATGGCCTAGCCGTGTGGTGCACGAACACAAACCACAGTCTGATTCAGCGGAGCCGAGAGGCCATCGATTGATTGAGGCCACGGAGGTCTCTGCACACATCCGTACCACACTGTCTAGAAACCAGACGTTCGAACCTTGGAAATCGATCTGAGCCATAGTAAGCCAATTGCCTCACAATTGTGTACTCTACAGGCTTCAGCTCATGGCGTTGGAAAGTCCATGTCATCATACGCCCATCGGATGCTCCTGTGTATGTCCGCGAGGATCCACATCTCACATCAGCCAAATGTAGTGAGTGGTGCAAATGTATTTCCATATACCTGGAACTCGTGCACAGCAGACTCCGGGGAAGCATAAGCAATCGCGTGCACGATCTGCGAGGAACTACTTTCCTGGGACAATGCAAAGTAGGGGTAAATGTCTCGTTGACCACTTTGAAGTTTGGAGCCTCTTCGGAATTGTTCGGACTGGACTCCGGGGAAGTCAAGTGATTCTAGTGAACTCGTTTACCACGGTTTTAGTGCAGCTTGTTCACCACGGTTTCAGTGCGGCCTGCATCGATGCCCGTAATGTCCAGAAGCCTAAAGCTCTCGCTGGAGCGCTGGTGTCGCCGTTCGGAGGCTCGATCAAGTCCACTACTCACTTCTGGCATGCGGGATGGTCAGGCCGCCAGGAATATTTTGCTATACAGAAGCACTTGTGGCAGAATCGAGAGTGGCATGATTCGTCTTTCCTCCTGGACCCGCTAGGTCCTCGTGGATCTGACAAGGAATGGGGTGCATTGGCGCAGCACAGAGGATGGTCGCGGAAGAGGAGGTCAGAAGAGCAGGCGGTCGTGACACGTTGAATGTACTCGATCAGCAATAGGAGAAATACGCATAGGCACATCGCAGCTGAGATATTGCAGCAGCGAGAGAAGTGTATAGCCGGACTCGACGATGGTACTCAGAAGCGCGTGCTATCATGCCGGAAGTAGCAGCTTCGGTGGCTGTTTTGCTTATAACCTCAGGTGCATAGACGGCCTTGGAACGCCTTTCTCCTTTAGGGGGTTTCACTGGAGGCAGTCTAAGGGCGTAGCCGTGTTCGGACGTGGTATGGACGGAGATACCAAAACAGTCACCGCAAGCTTGTGGAAGCTTGCGTATACCACTGTTGAGGAGCAGCAGGACTCATTTCTGAAGCACGACTCTTGCAAGCTTCATATTGATCGCAGACACCACATTGAAGATGTCTCTCAAATCTTGCTGTGCAACAGGAAGTCTCCACACACAGGTTGAATCGAGAAAGTCCAAGGTCTCGACTGCTACATTGCAGATGCACCAAATGGCAACCCAAAAGGCGTCATCGTGATCATTCCAGATGCCTTTGGAGCGGACGACTGTGCGAAGAATGGGTTTCGGGTTTATCTACCTGAATTTATGCAAGGTGAGATACGAGAAAGATGTTGTTGTGCAGTTGGATTGACTTGAGGATAGGTATTGCCATACCGCTAGATTTATTGGATTCTATGAAGGCTCTGCAAGAGACTCGTCTTTGGCTCAGCTTAACAAAGTTCGCCATCTTGCGTATACAATGTGGCATTTCCTTCCTTTCATGCTGTACAATAGAACTGCTGTGGCTGGACCACGTGTCTATGACTTTATCAAAGCCCTGAAGAAGAACAAAGCGAAAGATATTCCGGTCGGGACTGCTGGGTTCTGCTGGGTGGGTAGCTAGGTCGACTCTGTGTTCGGGACATCTGCTGACGACGAATTCTAGGGTGTTTATTTCGTAACGCAACTATGCCACAATGAGATCAAAGCTGACAACGGAAGCCGGTTGACTGACTGTGGGTTTGTAGCACATACCTCCTTCCTTACTTTGCCGAAGGACATTTAGGGTATCGAGCTGCCGTACTCTTGCGCTGCGGCACAAGGCGCACAGAGAGCCAAGGGTGGAGATCCTCAAACGCCACCTGAAGCTGCTAAGCAGACCGAGGAGATTCTGAAGGCCAAGAGCGCAAAGACGAAGGATCAAGGTATCGAACATGAGTTTATCATGTATGAAGGTGAGCTGTACCCCATCTCTGCTATACCCAGGCGGAGTACGCTGACACATTGCATTGGCGCCAGTCATGGATTCGCCGTCCGAGCAGATGAAGACGACAAGGAGGAGGCGGCTCGGGGTGAGAAGGCCGAGGAGCAGGCTGTACAGTGGTTTAGCCGGTGATTCGCGAATCTAGCTCCAGTCCTCTGAGCGGCCTGAGAGCAAAGCCATATTGTCACCATAGATGACTTGACGACAGATCATGACATTTTCTCCTGGACGTAGAATAGCCTGACGTGACCCATCATACCAATATAGTCTTCGGGTCCAGCGCCGTCCTTGGAGATTGGAGCAAGTGCTTCGTCAAGCCTTTTCATGATGTACTTCACGTCGCCATTGAGCTCTGCAGGCCGGCGCATGACAGTGATCCACTTCCAGTCCGCGTCTATTCTCCAAGTGTCCGCTCTTGTGGGTCGATATATCGAAATGCCGATTGCCCCTTGGGATGATGCCCGGGGGTCCGCAAATGGCACATATCGTATCCACAGCGTCAGGCGACGCATGATAGGGAGGTACATGTGATTGCTTCGAAGCCATTTCCATGCATCCTCCGCCTTTGGGCTCTCGGTGTGCAACACAAACTCATTGCATTCATAGTAGAGAGGAAGCGACTCCGCACGAACTTTTCGACTCACACGAGTCAATGCCGGCTGTACGGCTGGAGCATAATACTCTTGCTGAAAAGCGTCCAGGCGAAAGGTGACAGCCTGTTCCGTAGTGACGACATATTCGTAGATTGCGTTTCGGATCTCTGCTGGCAGAGCTGACAGCCTGGAAAGTGACATATCCAGGAGGCTGCTAGAAGTATTTGCTCGTTCACATGAAAGTCCAGATTCAATGACGAAAGGGAAGTGCCGGGCCAGCGCGGCACCTAGTTCTCTCTCCAGCATTCGTCGCAGCCATCATCTCGTACTGAATGACCAAGTGTCGCCAGCATGAAGGAGACAGACATAGCGGCATTCGCAGCCAGTCAGATTTCGTTGCTCGACAATGAGCGGGATGCTGAACTTGCTGAGACGCAGCTCCTGACATCGACCCATTCGCCGACGACGCTACAGCGCGCTGGCCTTGCTCTACTGAATCTGGCGATATCGTCGCAGAGAACAGGCTTCGGCGGCAAGACGTTTCTCGAGCTCAGTCCAGATCCTGCCATATCAAGCTCACCCGAATTGCCTGAACATGGTGTTCGCGTTGGCGACATCTGCGCAGTCGCCGAGCAGCCCAAGGGTGCCGAGAAGAAGAAAGAGAGGGAGAATATGGAAAAGAAGGGCGTAGAGGGTGTAGTCACGAAAGCGCACAAATCCACCATCACTGTAGCGCTGGACAAAGAAGAAGCAGATGTGCCTACAGGCAAGCTTTGGCTGTGAGTCGGCGATGGAACACGGTAAGTAGGAGTTCATACTGATTCTCTCCTTTTCACTTAGAGTCAAATTGGCAAACGACGTCACGTACAAGCGACTCAATCAGACCATGGCCAGGCTGCAGAATATGCAGCCTTCGGAGCAGAGTACACTAACGCAGGTCCTGTTCGGTCAATCATCGCCTACTCCAATTTCTGATTCTGACCTCAGAGCTGACATCCAATGGAACGACCCAACTCTGAATGACAGTCAGAAAGAAGCCGTACAATTTGCGCTCGCCTCGCGCGAGGTTGTTCTGATTCATGGCCCTCCCGGAACTGGAAAGACTCATACTTTGATCGAGCTCATTCTGCAACTTTTGAAGCACAAGCTTCGCCTGCTGGTGTGCGGCCCAAGTAACATCAGTGTTGACAACATCGTTGAGCGTCTGGCGCCTCACAAAGCCAGCATGGTCCGTCTTGGTCACCCTGCTCGTCTCTTACCTAGCGTCATCAGCCACAGCATAGAGGTCCTTACGAAGGCAAGTGATGCTGCTGCTATTGTAACAGATATCAGATCGGAAATGGACAGCAAGCAAGCTTCGATTCGCAAGACCCGAAACGGCAGAGAAAGAAAAGCAATCTATGGAGAGCTTAAAGACCTTCGGAAAGAGTATCGCGAGCGAGAGGGTCGAGTAGTGAGAGAGTTGCTCCAGCAAAGTCAAGTCGTACTCTCGACTCTTCACGGATCCGGAGGCTTCCGGCTGAAAGGTATTCCAGTCCAGTCTTGCAGCAGCTATCTATTACAACGGTCTCAAAGCAATGACTTACCCGTCCTACAGATCAAAATTTCGATGTTGTGATTGTGGATGAAGCATCTCAGGCCCTGGAAGCTCAATGCTGGATCCCTGTCTTGACCAGCGGAGCCTCAAAGCTTGTGCTTGCAGGGGACCATCTTCAGCTGCCACCAACAATCAAATCGTCAAACAGTAAAGTCGACAAAAAGCAGCTGAAATCAAATACTAAGGTAGAAGATACGACCGATGGCCTTGCGAAGGCCAGTCTTACCGATGAGAAACCTACTGACGGAGCCGCAAAGACCCTGGAAGATCATGTCCATCTTGAAACAACACTTTTCGATCGGCTGCTCAAGCTTCATGGCAATAAGATCAAACGGATGCTCACCACACAATACCGCATGCACGAAAAAATCATGCAATTTCCTTCACATGCACTTTATGAGGACAAGCTGATTGCTGCGGATGCTGTCAAAGCTCGCCTTCTGAAGGACTTACCGTATGGAGTTGAGGAAAACGACAACACAATTGAATCGCTGATCTTCTTCGACACACAGGGAGGTGATTTCCCGGAGAAGACCGAGGATGAAGATGCCGGCAAGAGCAAGTCCAGTCTGCTAGCAGAAAGCAAGGTCAATGAAGCCGAGGCATTGATCGTTCGCGATCACATTATGAATCTCGTCGATTCTGGAGTGAAAGCCGAAGATATTGCAGTTGTAACACCATACAACGGGCAACTCGCTCTGCTATCGGAAATGCTGAAGGAACAAGTTCCGGGACTGGAGCTTGGCAGCGTTGACGGCTTTCAAGGTCGCGAGAAAGAGGCGGTGATTGTGAGCCTTGTGCGAAGCAATGCAGAGCGTGAAGTCGGCTTTTTGAGTGAGAAACGACGCTTGAATGGTGAGAATGATGGATCCGGTATGAAATCAAGACAACTACTGACTTTCGATGAACAGTCGCAATGACACGACCAAAACGACAATTGTGCGTCATTGGCGACTCCGAGACCATCAGCTCCGGCAGCAAGTTTTTGAAGTTGTGGATGGCACACCTTGAGGAAAATGCAGACCTGCGATATCCGAACTTGTCGGACTTTTCTCAGGCCGGCTGAGAAGTGGGTTCTTATTCACATCGAGGATCAACCTTCAACGGCATGCCGGCCTCGAGGCAGCAGCATCGCATTCGAAACGTTACGCTGACGCGATGTCGGCCATAACAGTTTCATCTGTGTACTGTGTGCCCGGAGCCCACTCGGCACTGCACAGCACGGGACCCAACCCACCCTCCGTCTGCCAATCATGATCGATCGCTTTGCAGAAGGCCATTTCAGACGTAATCGTGCTCCAATCCTACAATTCAGCAGTTTGGCTGTACAGGCAAGAGCGCATCAGATCTATTTCCTCTTGCGGACTGACATGAAGGGGCCCTCGCACCGGGGGCGAATGGGATCTTGTAACACCCGATCATGCACTTTTGCAGAGGCGATGTGCAAACACCACGATCCGACATTGAAGTCAATGAGGTGCCATAGGACATGCACGATTTGTTCTTGGAAGCAGCCAAAAATGGACCCAGGTATAAAGAGTGTTCGACGACCTTGTGCCGTGGACCAGCACTCAAGCATTTATCTAGTTCAGTGTCCTCCCACGTATGCGCTCTTCTATCTCTTTGCTAGCCCTGGGGGCGGCCTCTACTGCTGCATCATCATCACTATACCCATCATTCCGCCGCGATGTAGCAGGAAGCACTCAAGCCCTGAAAGCATGCAACTATCTCCCATCACCATTGTCCAACGCTACTCATTAACCGAACACCAAATACTACAATCAAGATAGCACCGACTTGCCTCGGCACTTGAACCGGCGCGTATCTCGGCACCAAGTTGTGCAGAGCATCTAGGATGGGCTGTAAAGGTAACGATAATTCACCTGTCTTGCTTGCAGATACTCATGCGGTCTCCTCGCAGGTTCTGAGACATATGCCGATCGGGAACCTCAACAACATCAACTCGAGCGGAGTGTTGCTTAGCTCTTCTGGATTCAAAGTCGAGAATTACTTCTGGATTTACTTCGCAAGTGCTTGTTCTGACAATGCCGCGTACGGACCTATTGTTACGAAGCTTTAGGGGGATATTAACGATGAGTTTATGAGGAAGCTGGAAGCTCGTGGGAGATTGGACATGGCTAGTAAGTTTTTGTATTTGAACGATGCGGATTAAGGGCAGGATTCTTGGGGTGTATCCGAAGGAGGATGTGAGGAAGTTGCAAGAGATAAGGCAGAAGTATGATGATAACGGTTTTTGCCAATCTTATGCCTGGTGGGTGCAAGGCTGCGGATCATGAGGTTTGATGCTAGTGATGTTGGGGATTTAGATGACAGAGAGGTCATTGAACTTGGACTTGACGGCGTTCTTGTATCTTTGAACGTTACAGTCAACTTTCTGATAACTCTCCTCCGGACCTCTTCACTCTACGAGGTCTTCCACTTCGATGCCCTTCCACCTCCAGTCATCTGACCTAAACCATTGCGCTTGTGCGCTCTGGTGAGATTGCTGGGGCAAAGCAGCAGTAGAATTTGCCTCAATGCTAGGTACCATACATGCCACCATCAACGCCTTGAGTCGATTCTTTGATTGTGTCCAGAGCATACGACCACAAAAATCTGTGCAAGCAGCGCTTCCACTGATCATTCGATTCCCACGTGTCATGTCTCGTGTATCGATCATCGAGACATGGAGGCGATCGCGCTCTCTTCTTGATAGCAAAGTTACGAGTCGCGTGGCTTGCCTTTCACGTCATATCGTAATCACGTCACCTTGTCGCATGTCATTTCCTTCATTAATATTCGTGTTCTCTTGCTCAAAGATGCACACCGTCCTCCTCATCCTCATCCTCATCCATCCGAACCTGCAATTGCCGTCTCAATTCATCGTCATTAAGCCTCCCACTCGCCGCAGGTGTAGGAGCAGATCTGCCACTTGCTTCGCCATTTGTCTCAGCGTGCCCGTTCAACGTAATCTCCTCCTTCTCAGCATGACCCGTCCATAGCAGACCTCTATTTTCCACCTCTACCTTGCACAACTCCAAGCGCTCTTCCATTCTCTTGACCACAACATCGTTCTCAGCAATCGCTTCCTTGCACACATCGTCTCCTTCGTCTGCGAAGTCCTTCATTTGTGCATTCGAGTCGAGGAGATGTGAAATGCTGTTTTGGAGCTCTGACGCCTTGGCGTAAAGTGTGTCGACGGGAAGGTCTTTGATGGCGAGAGCGAACATCTCGGGACTGATAGGCGTCGAGATGGATGACATGGTGTCGAAGGGCAACAAGTTGCCGGTCTGTGATGGATTCGGTGTGCTGTTCTGAGCAGCAGTGCTGTTGGCGGCGGCTGGGTAGAGTTCGAGCCACGGAGGGAGAGGTGAAGGCATCAGCTATGAATCAAAATATGAATGACGAGCAGTCCCACAGTCCTCTCAGAGGAAGTAGACAGAGACCACAAGGCAAACGAAGCTAAGCTTACCCCAGTCAACCTAGTCAACCCAGTCTCAGGCTGCAGGGGCGTTACGCAGAACCCTTGGCCGTTGCATGTGAAATTTAAGTGGGGCACTTCCGAATCGTCTCCGCGTAAGTGAAAGTCGGCCTTCGGTCTACAACTAGCTCCTCGTGATATCTATAAGTCAAGTCGTGGACGGAGCTTTTGCTTCGACAATGAACTATGTCCGGACATCGATGGCGATAGTTCTACGGGCGCACCGCGCCGCCCCACAAACACGAGCGAGACCACTCCTGGAACTTTTCAATGGATACGCCAAGTCCACGTCAACGCGTAGCTTTGTGCACTGGTCGATAGCGAAGCCTGACCGCCGATCCAGATCGAGCAAAGCGCCGGCTCCAGCAGCGTGTTACAAAGCTTCATTCTCGACGTTCTCATGTCTCGCCGCAAAGCCCAAGCGGAGATCCTCAATACGTAAGACAGAAAAGCCTCCACCGCCGCAGAAGCAAGCAGAGAAGGCCAGGGTAGCGCGCGAAAATGAAGCCAAGCTACAACCTGCACAGACAGTCGCAACTCATACTGAGAGCCCACCGGTTGAGGCCGAGTCAGCACAGCTTTCCTGGCGAGACTATGCACCCGAAGGTGGTATGCCTTTACCAGACGGGGAGCGAAGCCAGCCACAGATCAATGCCATATTTCAAGGCGAAGAGATGGACATGGATACTGGGAACTATATTCTGAGCGTCATGCATTGGAGACGCATGTCTGGTGCCCTCATTGATGTTGGACTCGACTTCCCCAAAAGTTCAGGCGTGACTTCGGATCAAGCTCTGAAAGGACTAGGATATGTCAGAACGGTGTTACCCAACGTGGACGAATCCGCAAATGGCCAAACGTGGGCAGAAGAAGAGCAGCGAAGACTAAGGGAAGACATACAAGCACGCGCTGTGAAGCTCGGTCTGTACAAAGCGCCAGAGGGCGAGGAGACTGAGCCGGAAGTTGAGCCAGAATCTGCTCCGGAGGAGTCGCAACAAGGCACTGCACAGGGTAGAGAGAGATCTGGAGAGAGTGTTCTGATACAAACCAGAAAAGCCAACGAATCGGCATTCGAGGTTTGGAAAGCAGAGAAGGAGCGGAAAGAAGCCCAGCTAGCAGTGAATGCTATAGCCGTGGTTCGTGGCCCTCTTGAGTTAGCCGGTGGTGTCATACCGATTGTGCACAGCGTGCAGGTCACGACGCAGGTGAAAGGTCCACTCGGTCTGAAATTTAATCTACCGAAGAACGTCTCTATCGGCGCACCGCAAACTAACGCATGGCTGGCACCGGTCGAGCGCAAACCTTGGGTCAAGTACTATGAACAGCAGGCTCAAATTATCAAGGAGAATGTGGTGCCGCAGATGAGTGCCTTGAAACGACTCGGGCCATCATTCCTAGTGCTGCTCGCTGTACTAGCCGGTTGCTACTACTTGAGCGAGAACTATACACCGCCTCCGAAATCAGCTCGCGTGTTTCCGGACTCACCACCTGCCGTAGCAACACTTTGTGCGCTCACCGGAATCCTGTTCGTGTCGTTCATCATGGGCCGAATACCACCACTCTGGAGGTCATACAGCAAATACATGACAGTCGTGCCTGCTTACCCGTATGCTCTCAGTATTATCGGCGCGACACTCAGACACAACACGGTGAATCATTTGCTGTCCAACGTTGTATCCCTCTGGCTCTTTGGCCTGATGCTTCACGATGATGTGGGCCGCGGAACATTCCTAGCCATCTACCTTTCCTCGGGTGTGCTAGGATCTTATGCTAGCCTGGCTTATCACATTGCCAACAAACAATGGATGGCATACGTGTTTGGAGCAACAGGATCTGTATTGGGTGTCGCTGCTGCCGCATGCACACTGCATCCCAACGCAAAGATGAGCATTTTCGGCTACGACATTCCCATATCTGCATGGGTGTTCCTGGCCATATTCGGTAGTCTTGAGCTTGCTGCTGCGATGAGCCGAATGAAGACCACTATCGACCACGCTGGTCATCTGGGAGGCATTGCCATGGGTATGGCTGCTGCGAGTGCACTGAGATTGAGAGCACAGCAGCAACGGTCTGCTGATATGCAACGCGTGGACGATTCGTCCGAGCTTGCGCATAAAGCTGGCGAAAATGCGTAGAGGCCGCCCGGTGGTGCTACCGTATCGCATACTTTTCCCCAATTGAGATGCCCAGAATCAGTGATGACAGTTAACCCGACCGCGCTAAACGCGGGACTGACTGAGCACGTGATACGGCTCGGTCTAACTTTCTACCGTATAGTCGGATGAGCTTTTGCGGGGTTAGCTTTCGCGTACCTACTTATCCTTATAGAATCCACTAAGATTAATAATAGCTAAACCCATTCGAATCATTATTAGTACCCATTCGAATTACTAATAAACAATCTTATTCGAATTATAAACTAAAGATATTCAAACTATTAAACTTGTTAATATTACTCCTACTTATCCTTCTAAGCGCTCTAGTAAAAGCTATTCGTAATAGTCGAAGCGTAGCGATTCGAATCTAAAAAGCGTCTTACTCGAATCGCTATTATTCGAATTAGAATAGCGTCTAATTCGAATTATGCCTTTCTTACTAGAGATCAATTTACTATTTATAGAAGAAGATCTAAATACCTTTTTAAAAGGCTACGAAGAGTACGAGGATTAGTTCTTTACCGAAGATAGGGTCTATCCCGAGTAGATAGACCTTAGCGGCGACGAGACTAAACTAGATAAATCTATCGTACTAATACGAGGGCCGATAAACCCGATAACGGCTAAACATATCGAGTTTGTTAGGGCATTGCCTTCGTATCTAGATACCGACAATAACGGATATACTTTTCTTATCGATCTTTACGCTAAGATTAATATTACCGAAGAGACTATAGCAAACGGTTTAGTTAAGTAGGTTATTAAGGATATCGATATATATAAATCGAATCTTATAGCCTTCTTATTCGAATAAGATTAATTCGAATAACTTATATTAATTATTCGAACTAGGTACAATACTCGCGAACTACTTAAAAGGGTATATCTACTACATAGTATACCTTCTTCGATCGACTCGGATAAGGCGCTAAGTATAACAAATACGCTTTTTAATATAGTAGTATATATTACTACTAATACCTAGATAATACCCTTCGTTTAATAGACTATACAAGCCTTCCGGACAACTTCCTTAAGTAACTAGCTACCTATCGACGCGAGGGTCCTAACGCTATAGAGCTAGATATACTAAAAAGAAACGCGGTAAAGTAAGTAAAGATTCGAATAAATAGTAACGCTAACTCGAATAATTATTATTCGAATTAGTATACCCTATAATTCGAATAGGCCCCCTTAAATACATCCCGTTTACTTATATATTCTAGTATGTATTTTAGTACCCGAGACCGATTCGAACGATCTATTGCCTACCGCGATTCGAAGAGCTTATGTAGTCTAATAATAGGACAATTTCGGCTTCTAAGTATAGGTATCCTACTTCGATTACATCGATTCGAATAAATAACTTATCTAATTCGAATAGTTTAATAGTATTCGTAGATTCTATATCCGCTATTTAAACCGATAGGTAAACGCTACAAATCGAGACGACTATTTCTTTAGGGCTATTCGACATTCTAATTAGATCGATACCGACTATCTCTAGAACTTCTATACAAAGTCGCGACCTATAAGGCACGCTTACTATTACTAAATTAAGCAAAGTAATAAGTAGAGGAAACATTGCGGTAACGTTATTCGAATAGATTCGTCCGATATTCGAATTATTCTAATCCTTATTCGAATTATTACTAATATTTATTCGAATTAGGCTTTACATATCCGCAAGGTCCCGGAGAGATGCTACGCCGTAGCTACTTAGTATCCTTTCTAAAGCTTGTACTAGAAGACCTTGTTAAATATCTATACGTACTATAGATATCGAGAGGCATATATACGTACCCTCCGCTACCTTCTAATAGATTGCCGGCATCGATTCTTGAGGAAATTCGAATCCTAATCGCCCGTTATACTAGCGATAAGCTTACTTTTAGTAAGCGCTATTCGAATAACGGCATTGTTTTATTCGAATGATTTTTATTCGAATGAGTCCTAGAACTAACTCGAATTAGCTAGCTTCGAACAAACTAAGATCTATAAAGAGTAGCTTAAAGATAAGGGCGTTAGTATAATCGAGAAGCTTGTATAAGGCATAGCGATTAAGGATAGGATCTCTATAGAGATTACAAGACAAAGGCTTCTTCGTTATCTAAGGGGTACTTACCTTATAGGCATCCTATTTAAATACGAATAGTAGAAGTTAGATCCTAAGATAGTAAGTAACTCGAATAGAGTCGGGTCTATATTCGAATAAAAAGCACTACTAATTCGAATATAGCAATACATTCAAGGCTTATAGAATTCTTGTAACGATATAATAGTTATTTGCTTTCATAAGTTAGTAGCGTAGCTTTTTCACTAGCTCGGTTACTTTAAAGTTAATATATCCTTTAAGCAAGTACGATAGAAGGACCTAAATAAGATTATCTTCGCGAAGTTCGATAAGCGCTAGAATAAGAGTACGTAATTCGAATAAAGGACTATTCGCTTCGAATTACAAAGCTAACTAATTCGAATTAGACATCGTTCTCGCTAGATGCTTTATTAAGGGAGAAACGACTCGGATCTATAAGCTATATTTTAGTCGCCTTTTACGTCTAATTGATAAGGTTACTAGTACGCCAATTTAATAGTTACATATCTATAGTAAGGGCATCTTCGGCGTTGTAGTTAACATGAGTACTAAACAAGCCGCTAGTATAATTCGAATAGAGCGAAATCGAATTAGAAACCCTACTAATTCGAATGAGATAGGCCTCGGCCGATACCTCCATAGTCTTTGTCTACAATATACGGCTCAAGAACACTAAATCTTGACCCTAATCTACTATAACAATTACTTTAAACGGTCGATTAAACGTATAGCTAGTTAGAGCTAGATAGATACTTATTCGAAGATAGAAAGCCTTCTATCGTAGCCCTCGCGAGAGGCCTATATTAATATAGTACGAGAACTAATCGGTAAGCCTTATTCGAATCAATTACCTTTATTATTCGAAGGGCAAGGACTTATGATTCGAGCTAGCCTATCCTTCGAAGAAGGTACGAGATTAGGCGATTAACAAGCTATTACTAACGATTCGATGCGGCGTAAATTTATACTAGTCTACAATGGACCTATTTATCTTCCGCCGTATTCGATCTTATACGAATACTATTAAGTCTTTAGGTATATAGACCTATTAGGGAGGTATACGGTAGGATCTTCTTCCTACGATCAAATAGTACGTTAATTCGAATAGAGCGTGTTATTAATTCGGATTATTCCTAAATCTAATTCGAATCGTTCTAATTCCCTTATAGGTTAATAAAGATTAACGATTGGCTAGTATTAAGCCGGCAAATTCGAGAAGATACTAGTATTCGATAAGGCTAGCGTAACGACGGTAGATATAAACGGGTTACTCATTTACTCGCTCTATTAAGAAGTAAGTTTCTATATGTAATTCGAATCGTTAATATTACTAATTCGAATTAAGCACTAACTCCGAAACGTTCCTATAATATCTTTCGTACCGAAGGGTCTACTCCTAGAAGCTTAGCTACCGCGGCTATTACTATTAACGATAGCCTATTACGGCCCTCGAAGAAACCGGTAACCCCGGTTCCGAGAGATTTAGCTATCGCTCCGGCCCCTAATTCGAGTTAGCCTAGTACTAATTCGAGTTGCGCTATACTTCCTCCTAAGCGCCCGATCGAAGGTTCTATCGCTTCCCTATCGTCGCTATCAAGTTCTATATTAGTTGCCTTACCTAAGCGAACGAAAGCACAACAATTAAAGGAAGAATTAGCTATCGAACTAGATGAGAGACGAGAAGCGGCCTAGATAAAGAAGTTAGAGAATAATCGGTTAGAATTAGAGAACCGTAAGCTTCGGCGTAAGCTTAGAATAGATAGATAGTTCGTTCTTTCGAATAAGTATAGTCTCTCCTTCGAATTAGAGCGCTTTTTTATTCGAATTATATTGCCTTAAGATCTTCCTTCCTTAAATCTTGAAATAGCCCTAAGTTGCGACAACCGATATAGAGACACGTCTTTTTAGCGTTCTTTAAATACGCCGAATAAGGCACTTTATAACTATGCCTTTTTAGCGTACTAATCATCGCCGCTAAGTTAGGTTTTCTAGTCTTTTTATTTCGAAACGTAGGAAATTATTAAGCTTCTCCTATTATCGAGCTAGGTAGAATAGGCCTAGAAATCTATTAGAATTATTGTATAATAGTAAGCAATAGTTACTTACGACGGCGACCTTGCTAGATCTTTAGGTATACTAAAAATCAATAAGTATAACTCATTCGAGTCGAGATGTTTTTAATTCGAATAAAGAT